>NQII01000037.1:422487-473632 GCA_002778355.1 Clitarchus hookeri
TTTTTTTTTTGGTGTTTGCGAAGACCATTTTGACGCACGTAATTATATTTATGGTGTTTATGTTTCCCCTATGTAGGTAGTTTTAACACTGAACTTCTTAATGTCTGCTATTTTCATCTGACCTAACCTTAATTACGGTACTATGGTACTGTTTAATACAGACCACAACGCGTTTAGCAATTCGTATGTAATCTAGGCGTGAGCATAAAAAATATGCTAACGTATTTCATAACAACAAAGGCATATAAATATGTTTACAAAAATGTAGCCACACAATGTAAATTTTACATTTTGTAAGTTTATACGTTCCAAGTTAGGCCTAACAGACGAAATTTGGTATATACATTTTTTTATTAATTAAATTTAACTTCTAACATTTGTTACAAGAGCACAGCTATCATATTTAGTCTATATTCACATTGTATGCGTAAATAATAATTACATGTCACGATGTAAAGGCATGCAAATTTAACATTAAATTATTTGGGTGGGGCTCAGAGTCCCCATTGCAAAACGTTTTACAATATTTTTCAAACCTAGGAATTTCTAATAAATTTAAATTGATTTTATTTGTCTTTAGTTAGCTTTCATAAGCCTAACAATTTAAGTTAAATAGCAACTTAATTTTTACTTTCAAAACACTAAAAAGCATTTTTTTATAAATGTTTATGAAGGATGATCTTACATTCATCTTGCCCTTCCCATTTATTTTAAGTTACCGAGATGGACGTTACAAAAAATTACGAGACTAGGTCCACAAAATTGACACTAAATAGTTTACGCGTTTTACGCAAGTAAGCTGTGGTACTTTTATAACCTTTTCCCTTAAATAAACAGAAAGAAAACAGATTTTGAGAATAAAACAAATTCATAATAATTCAGATTTTCTTAGCTGTATTTAATCGCATCCCAAGCATTAAGTGTTTCTCGAACTACCATATCTACATTTTCAGCTTGTGTGAACAGTTCCTACAGTTTAAAAAGAAAGTGTAGATACAGCTATCGTGACGTCAGAATAATAAAAAGTATGTTATGTACAGAAAACATAAGAAACAATAAGATAAGAAAGTTATTTTTAAAATAATTTTTTAGTTTCTAAACACTATATTTGAGGCCTCATTATAGTGATTATAAACGTGGTGGAACTCGGAAATACAGGTTTGCCGGCCGGCAGCTGCTCGACAAGTCGTGCGGTGTCGGGTATTGACTGGCGTGCTAGCTTTAGGCCTACTGTCACCATACTGCTCGTTATCTGACATTTCTAAAGCGAGAAAAGTTTCATGAATACTGAAACTTGGTTTAGTATCTGGAAATATTTGTAAACTTTCTCAACACAACATTATGTTTTGTTTCTAAATAATGTAGTTAATTTATCACATACTTCAAGCATGGCGCTCGACAACACAATACACTCACTGCAGTCGTCTTCATTACAGTTTTGTTCTTTTTGTGATGTAATTCCTATTTCATATTTTAATTTCCAACTTTGAATCTTAGCAATTCTAAACGTAAACACAGATTATAAAACTAATACGTACCTCAATAAAACGTACAAACATATAAGTTGTTGTAACATGTGATGTAGACCTACTGTCGCTTTGAAGATCGACTGTGCTATATGAGGCACGTTCTTACCTTTGTAATTTTACGCCTCTTATTTCAGGTTCCTCAAAACAATGGGAATTTAAGGAATCTAGTACCATATCGGTATCTACTCGTGGCAGATTGTCCGACAGCGCTTTCACAAAGTTGCCTTCCATTTTAGTGCTACGTGTGTGCAACGTGCTGGGGCCGGCCGCCGACGTTTGACTAGTGACGTCAAACCAATGAGAGAGCGTTCCATATCCACGTGACAGCGGCCGCGAAAGTTACTGTTTTAATACTTGTCAAAACATATTTTTATGCAACAAACGGCGCATTTTTATTTTCATATGCATATACAAATGTGTTTGTATCATTTTAAACTATATTTCTGAAATTTGCTTGTTGACTATTCCCAACATCGAGGCACAATGTTGTAGAGCTCCTCACTCACGAGGGTACTTAGCTCACTTTTGGAATTGTACGCCATTAGTCCACCCAGGTGTAATTGGTGTTGTGGCTGCTATCTTTTATCATGTCAACTTGACAGGAATCTCTTGTTGTTCTTTAAATTTTTTACATTTGCACATTTTTTTCATTTAATAGGTACAGATAATTTTGTTGACATTAATGTATTGATTTTTTTACAAAGTAATACATAAATGCATGAAAAAGTAATGGTTTAAGGCATTTGTACTTTATACAAATACATTTTGGGAAAACAAGTAAACCAGAATGTTTCGTGTGGATGACTAGAATCCATTTACAAGTCTATACATTATAAATAATAAGAAACGACAAATTTTCACGTTATTAGCAGTGATAATGTTAATTATTCACATGATTGTTCAATGCACTCTTCAGACACTTTTCATGAACTCCAGACACATTGGACGGGAACACTTGCAACAGTAACTTTTAGTTTTTTATGTCTTTAATTCTGGGGCACATTACACATCTTCTGGCAACTTGCGTTCTCTTCTAGGATGTCGATAATTTTTTAGCAGTTGGGTGTGAGAAAGTTTTGCTGTCCTCTGACGAACTGTCTTAGGCAAACGCAATGTACTGGCTTGTTTTATTTTATTTTTTGCAGAAGTTTATTTCCTACTTCACGCAGAAATTTCTTGCGATCATCATTTGTGTTTGGATTATTTGCAGTGGAATACTATTTGTGCGTTTATTCGTGCGATGTCAAGAATGTGGTAAAACAATACAAGAGACCAACATTTACATTTTCTGGATGTTGAGTATGTATTGCATATGTAATAAACAATATCAACCCTTGTTTTGGCAAGATTGTACACTATTATTTCTGGTTTTTTAGCTTCATCAGTACTCACATCTATACTGTTGTCATTGTGCATTGTTGATAAAAGGATATCATTCTTAAATTTTTTTTCGTACTTTATGACATTAAGGTCATGTTATTCGCAAATCCAAATGAACTGCTTTTTATTTCTCTTATTCTTGCACAATGTACCAACAATGGTCAGCATTTTCCTCTGTAACTCAGCAGCGAGGGGGACACTGCAAAACAGATTGTCACAAAAGTGATGTTTCTGCCCGATCCTTTTATGTTTTGTACAAGCAGTCTTGCATCAGTTCGTGGGTTGTAAACTTTATACTGTCCTTCAGGCTGACTACCCACATAAATTTCCATTTTGTGTGTGTACCATATCTTGCATCACATATTGTCCAAATTTTCAAACCATTGTTTGTTGGTTTGCTAGGAATGTATTGCCGTAACTTCGTTCTTCCTCGAATAGAACAAGGTGTTCATCAATAGTAACATACGCAGACAATGTATAGTGTTTACTATAGTTTCCCAGAAAAAAATTTAAATATTTTTGTGAATGCTGATACCTTATCAGTATCACGTCTTATTTCTCTTTCGTACGTCATCAAAGCGCAAACAGGGTTGTAAGAAAAGGAAGCAGTTTAAACTCATTGTTGAATAAAAAATTTGTATTCCAAATCATCTTAGTCCCACAGATCTTCAAGATTCTGGTGACTAGAACGACATACTCCTGCCAAAATCAACAGCAAAATTAGTTTTTATTTCATTTTCACTAGTTGGCTTTGCATTACGTTCTCTGCTATACTTGCAATATATCTGTTTGTATATTCTGTTATTTTCTATATTATAATATCATCGAGTATCAAAGAAAAAAAATCTTCCGGTTCTTTTACATTCCTTGTACGGGCTTTTACTCCAGGAAGGCAACTAAAATTGCAAACATTTTTTGGAGGAATGTATTTCATTCATTTTGTTTATTAACTCTTCCAAGGTAAAACCTTATGTTTTCACTTGATTATTCCTCGCCTCTGCTTTGCTCGCTTATCTCTTCATCGCCATCACTTATCGCGGTTCTGTTCTGGAGTTCAAAGTCGTTACAGTTTCTACTTGAGTCAAAACCCAATGATTCTCCACTGGTAAAACAGAAGCAGTTTCTGAACTCTTGCTTGTTCAATTTCGTATCTCATTTTCACATAAGAAATACTGTTTTAACAATAAGACACCAAGATTCCTGGTAGAAATATTAAATAAACAATGAAAACAAAAAATGTCACTTCAAAACAAACTGTTACGAATTTTAAATGTCACATTGCTGGTCGCGCTGGGTTCAGTGCAGCCCTAGATTTAATGACACCCCCGACACAAGAAGGGCGTTTCCTGGTTGCAAGCGGAGGAAAGACTGAATATGGTTATAGCCACTGTATCCTTTAAATGTCCTTGAGAGGTACTGATATAACCACCTATTTCACATTGTTACAGAAACGTGACTTTATTTGTGTGTGGGGTGTTGGCTAACACCCCACGTGACTGCTTTAATTTAGTTGAAAATATTACACCAAGCCCTTGCTGTACTTCGGTTCACAGTCATTTCAGTTAAACCATTTGGGTAAAATATTATTTCATTAATCAATTTAATTAAATTTTAATTTTTGTATTTATGCACAAATTTGGGGCTTTTATACTTGGGTAAATTTAACGGTTGTTTTTTTCTTTACACATAGCGCAAAACTAAGAATATTTGAAATGTTAAAAATACAAGAAAACCATAATGCAATAAATGATTAAATTGAATCTCTACAAAGATTCTTACTTGACAAATTAAAATTACCCTTTGGTAATAGCGATTGTGTTAATCATTCTTTTAACCTTAAAGAATAAATAGTCTCTCTTTAAGAAATTGTTAGCTGCAGGTAGTGAAACATAGCTTGTCTCCCACCACAACTCTGGATTCAACTGTGTNGATATGCAATAAATGATTAAATTGAATCTCTACAAAGATTCTTACTTGACAAATTAAAATTACCCTTTGGTAATAGCGATTGTGTTAATCATTCTTTTAACCTTAAAGAATAAATACTCTCTCTTTAAGAAATTGTTAGCTGCAGGTAGTGAAACATAGCTTGTCTCCCACCACAACTCTGGATTCAACTGTGTCCAAAACCTTCGATATATTTCCTCAATTTTTCTGAGTTTATAGAAAAATCTGTAAAAAAATAAGATGGACCCTAACAATAGTACTCCCAGATATTTGACCTCTAAAAATTAATGCCGAAACTGAAGCAAAACGAAGACTCAATTGACGATTCTTAAAGAGAAAGTGTATGTGCTACAGAAAGAAAATTTATATTATGTAAAAAGTGTATGTGATTTTTGAGAAAAATTTTGCGAGTGTAATAGCCCTAAAAGTGAGCGGAATTACTCCGCAAATCTCTATGCTGTAATAGTTTCTTGCAAAAGAGGTTTCTTTATTATATATAAGGATGGTTTTGTATATCTTATTAAACACTGTTTCCTTCTATTATAAGTTTGTTTCAGAAGATTTTTAAAATTTAATTTAAGATTAATTGAAAGTAAGCGGAATAGCTTCGCCCTACCGTATTGTCACATGTTGTTCTACATCGCTTCTCTTGCTTGCCCCACTCGAGCGAGCAAAGCAGTGTGTCAAGGGCACAGTAGTAACCCGAGGAGTGCCGCTGCCTCGATAAGCCTATCGGGGCACGTGCCGCCCTCTGTCAGAGAGGGGATTGAATGTCTGGGGCTATCGTTACAAGGATGTTCTGGTCATGGCAACTGCCTCTCAGCGCGATTCGGGGCGCGAGGAATTTTCTAGATCGGTCCTTCGAGACTATTTAAGCCGCGACGTGCCTCTGAGGTGGTAGACTAGAGTTTGGAGGATTGTACGGTCTTAAGAGCCATGTGTGCTAAGATAGCGAAGCGACGAGAGTGACCAGCGGTAGTGAAGTCTGTGGACTGTGAGCATCGGTGCGATGGAGAGTGAGACTGACGGGCGGGACTACTGAACTACTATATGCGTGAGTGAAACATTCGGTCTAATGGCAATATACTGAATATGTGTAAATAATGAGTGTGAATTGACTCTAACCAATATGAAAACAGTAGTAAGGACTTAAATTAGAATTGAGATACATTAAATGTCGCGCTCACTGAGAAAAAAGTAAGTAATAGTGGGAATAGGTCGTTTAATCAGGGTGTCCACCCACAGGGAAAAGCTGTAAAACAGGGAAAAGTCAGGGAATTTAATATGACGGGGAAATGTCAGGGAATTTTCACCTGGGTCAGGTAAAATATAAATAATTGCTACCCTGCAAAATATATTCAGCCGTGTTAATACAGAAAAATGTAATTATGAGCATATATGTTTTAAGATTTCAATTTTTAAGTTTGTAAATTGGCAATAATACATTTTTTCCAAGTGACATTGGGACTATACGTACAAAAATANATGAGCATATATGTTTTATGATTTCAATTTTTAAGTTTGTAAATTGGCAATAATACATTTTTTCCAAGTGACATTGGGACTATATGTACAAAAATAAAGTATTTGTGTGTTTGTAATCGGCACTTATGTAAAGTCATAGCGTGTATTGCAAGAAATATTGAACTGAATAAAATGTCCCTGCTGGCTTGGTATCTTGCAGTGTAATTTTTTATTAGTCTTCACTGATATACGAGGTGTGTTAAAAAAAATAAGGTGACTTTGCAAATTTCGAGGGCTACGTATATTCGATTATCGATTGTTTTTATTGTTATGTTGGTACACATGTCCCCAACATATGTTGACATTATCAGCCATTTTACATAAAGGTTAGACGTGTTTTGGTGTACTTGGCGATTTTTTGATATCGCAAACAATGGATTAAAGAATCTGTATTAACAACACAGTAATCATGCCTCAGCCACCGTATTCACCGGACGTGGCCCCCTGTGACTTGTTCTTGTTCTCAAAACTGAAGAGACCCATGAAAGGACGGAGGTTTGCCACGATTGAGGAGATAAAGACCTGGGAGACTTCAATGCCATACCAAAATGCGTATATCATAAGTGCTTCAAGGATTGGCAAAAAGCGCTGGCACAAGTGTATTATATATTAAGGGGATTACTTTGAAGGGGACAAAATATGTATTTATGAATACATAAATATTTATCGAGATAAAGTTACAAAATAACAAGTCACCTTATTTTTTTAACATACCCCGTATTGTGTTGCTAGCGGTGAAAAATATGGTGTTGAAAAGTTTTAGTATTCCTAAAATTAGGTCAGGGAAAATTGTGAGATTCTGCCTGGAAAACAAGGAAGAGTCAGGGAAATCCAAAATTGAATTTTAGTGGGCATCCTGTTAATGTTGTAAATAATATATGTGAATATCTATAGCATGTTAATAAATAAATTAAATTACATTTTGTTATTTTATTAAGACCTCTATCTACCACGAGCTGTGATACGCCTCTCCGGCGTCTTGTACCGATTGACAAATAATTTCGGACTTATAAAGCGAGAGAGGAAGCTACATTGGGGGAACACGTACCATCCCAGTAAGGAAATAAAATACCGTAGAACACTAGCGTAAAAAAAATTATTTCCGAATAACATTAATGCAATCATCTGGTTTATGCCAGTTAAATCGTTGAAAGCTATATATAATAAATTTTTATGAAATCTGCGGGTCACTAAATCAACATAATGAATGTTGCTCACAGTAAACGAACAATAAATATAACATTTTATAGTGTTCTTGCAACATGGCATACCATACAAATCACAGGAGCTCCATCCTTAAGTTCTACTAGCAGCACTTTTACATCTCCAAAGGCAACCATAGTACCCGTCAAGTACAGAAGTAAGATACCAATTACAAAAGCAGAACTTAATGACGCGAGAAAGCTACTGAAATACATTCTTCCTATTCATCGTGGCTTTCATACATGTTTGATCTCTTCAGATGATGTTCGAAAACTGCGAATTTGATAAATAAGTTTCCCATATGTTAAACTGTGTTGCATTGTACTAATATTTTTATGCGAAAAAAATATGTTCATCAATCTTGTAAGATGGAGAGGTAAAGTTAGTTTGTTTAGGGATGAAACTTATTCTCTTGTTATACTTAAAATGCGTTGTACGAGCTGGTGTTCCTCCTCAGGAGATTTTATTCTCTTGTTATCTATCCTGCCATGGGATGGCCTGTAAAACATTTATCCGGGTGGATCGCGAGCACGAAAACTGTAAAATGGACTACTCTACGACTTGCGAATGCTAATTATTGCCATTATTGAACCGTTATGTACGTATGTAGAATATGAAAAGATGATTGAAAATGTGTACTAATTTTTGCACTGTTTACAATATTTATCCATCCTATGAGATTAAAATTTCGTTAAATTGCATCGAGGAATGTTTAAAACCAAAAAAATCTCGAAGATTACGCATAATGTTTGTGTGGCAGAAGCAGCTTGTAAATTTGCATGTGAAATCACTACAACACGGCTTTGTATTAACATATTTGCCGCACACAAGGTACATTAGATCGTGTTTCTCTTAAAACCTAATTTTCAAGTTTTCATAATAAAGCGTTACTTTGTTTAATTCTAGACTAGTGCAACAATGACTACAGTGGCTTATTATGTTTAGGGCTAAATATCATCATCACTCAGTTGCAAATTGCATCATAAGGTTACTACTGCTATTTAAATCAATCGATTCCAATATTAATGAATTAAATTAAAGTTTATACCAAAAAACCACGAGAATAATTAGAAGTCTTAAGTGGGCGAAGAAATGTTTATGCTATAGTAGTCACGTTTTTAACTTAATTTAACGATTTGGTGTAAATTACGTTTTAATCAAAATAAAATAAAGTTTTCTATTAGAAATACTGTCGATTTTTAGGTTGAATACGGAAATTTGATAAGTTAGGAGAAGCCACATACAAAATGATTAATTTTATGTAAACAACTTCAAAGTCGTGTGAAGTTCGTATGAACAATATTTTTAATTAGTTAACCTTCGCGAGCAGTTTTAAACCGGCAATGCACTGTCGCAGCGTTCTGTTTCTGAAGTAAACAAATTCAGACTCTGCAAAGTGAGGTTTCACAACTCGTTTCATAAAATTGAAAAATGTTCGGCTCGTGAAAATAGAAAATAAATCAGTGGTACAGATTTTAAAAGTTATAACGACGCAGATGACATCAGCATTTGTATTCAGACTCTTCTATTGTCTTGAATTAAGTCACATATTTATAGTGCATACTTGTAATATGGGAGTTATTATACAATGGACAATACTGAATTAAGTAGCAATAACACAAGATTGTTAATGTAATTTTGAAACACAAGCACGTACTACAGGAAGAAATTCTTACAAAACACAGCAAATAATACTAGTTTCAAAAGATGGCTTGTTTCTAGCGCATCTACATGTTCACTTATTATTTGACATAGTGCAAGCCATAGTGTTTTTCGTACATTTATAAATATCACGAATAAAAAACAAATACACATTGCGCTCTTGCCAACATCGTCCAAGTTTCCAGTATAAAATTCTGTATTTCCAGTACATTCATTGCCAACATAAGCAACAAGGAACCACCAAACCTTCTAACACTCTGGTACCTAACCAAAGGGATAAATGTGGTGATACAACACAGTTCGTATTTTACCAAGGGGTTAAGCTAACAGGATGTTAGTTAAAATAATACACACCATATTGTTACAACTGGCCCTTAGTGTGTTAGATTTTCGACACTTAAGACATTTGTTCACTCTTAGACTAAGTGCAATATTCGGTATGTTTTAAGGATCGGTATTAGGCAAGTGCCACCATCAGTGCAGTATTGCTTCTCATAAAAATAATAGGTTACGTGTTTTTTAAGAGTCGTGGTTGATTTTGTTGTGTAGGTGAACACAATGTTTAACAACATATTTAAAATACATAATTAGCATGTTCATAGTTTTTATGCAACCTACAATAAAATTATGATTATAGTAGTATGTCACATGTGTGTCCTTTAATAACTTGATGTCGACTGACCAAAAACTGATAAAATTGCCCTAATTATACGTTAATTGATTCGGAAATGGCATCATAGATAGAAAAGTGGAGAGACATACTTAAGTGCATAAGCCTCGTCAAAGGTTTTGCAAGCAAAATATAATTTTAACCAAGTGTGTTTGTTTTGTGTAGTAACTAATTTACTCGCATTCTGGATGTCGTGGATTCAATTCTAATCACAGTTGGGGGGGTTTTTCTCAGATGGTTTATCATTATCAATCTAGGTAAATTCTGGTGCGGCCACTCAGGACTCTCCTATTCCTCTCCTGTTAGTGAGAGATTAGTTTAACTCCTGTGTAAGTTTAACATCATTGTAACATAACATCGTTTTAAAGTCATCAAGATTGTATATGTACAAATCCTCCATATTCTTCATATAATTGTAAAGTTCGATACAGCTCCTGACAGCATCGTCAAAGCGAAAGCATACAGGTCAGTATTGTTACAATTTCTCAGTCAGTGGGCTTAGCCATGTTCTTTAAGGGCCATCCCTTAATGAAATATATTATTTAGTTAAACTTTTCTAATTTTTTATAAACACTACAGAGAAAATACTCTCGACTCAATATGTGACGATAAATGGCAATCACTTGCTATTTACAACTAATATTTACATAATCGTCCATCGTCTCACTGAAATGGATGCAATGGCAATCCCAATAAACAGTATCAACGCCTATTTGATTATTTTATCATTTATATGTTCATGTTTGATAGTTACAAAATTTACAGTAAAGTACATATCGTACTTACACCTTAATTCTGTCCAGATTCCACCAGTCATGCATGTTCTAGGGCTCTCCGAGTGCTCCCATGTATAGTAGCACTCTGCTCATTGAATTACCATACCATCTCGTCCGTCCATACTACACACACAGCATGTCACCG
Source organism: Clitarchus hookeri (assembly GCA_002778355.1). Taxonomy (NCBI): domain Eukaryota; kingdom Metazoa; phylum Arthropoda; class Insecta; order Phasmatodea; family Phasmatidae; genus Clitarchus; species Clitarchus hookeri. The sequence continues at coordinate 433,324 of NQII01000037.1, forward strand.
TCTCTCACACTCCGTCGTCTTCCGTCCTCTCCGCTGACGTCCCTCGCTGCACCTGACTTCACCCAATAGCCGCACTTCAGCTAGATGGCTACCATAAAACTGCCGGTCCTCCAGCTGCAGCGGTATTTACAGGTGGCGTCGTCTCCCGACCAGAACCTCTTTATCATGCCGCATTGCACCGAGCAAAATGATTACAAGAAAATTCTTGCTCATCCTCTCAAGTCTTAAGACTCCGAAAGGGGGGAGGGGCTTTGACGTCAGCCAATCCGGCTGTCAATCATTCTCCCGGGTGACTTAGCAGATCTGCCTTTTGAGGTAGGGGTCGAAGTTGGTCGCTTCTTACCGCGCCGGAACCTGCTCCCAGCAGGTAACACGCCTGCGCCCATTGCGGGAGTCCGTGTGTCATAGTGATGCAACGAATGTCGATTTTTCCACATTCGCGAATGCGAATGTTGGTTTTTCAAATATGGCGCCAAAAGCGTGCGCCTACGAACTCTAATTTTACCGCGCGTTTAGAACTGGCCAGCCGGGCGGCCATGTTAAAACCGAGAGTAGCCCATATGCGCCGACTCTGAACGAAGTAAACAAATCGTGATTGCTGGCTTACTGAATGAAGTTAGCTGCTAATAATGTTATCGTAAAGATTTAGTTTGAGGTTACTTTGACGCGTACCGCTCATACCNGATTTAGTTTGAGGTTACTTTGACGCGTACCGCTCATACCTACCAGTAGTGGCGACACTATTCTTACCCACGCCGTAAACCGATGGCCTAACGACCAGAGGAATCCCCGAGCTCGAACCAACTGCACCTGTCATGTTGCCTGAGTCACGACGTGACGCTGCGAACGCGGGGAGTCCCGGGCATATTATCGCCCCTCGCCACAAGAAATTACAAATCGGGGAAAAACAGTGCACCCCGCCTACCCCTATCCCACCGCAAACACGAGAGGGTAAGTCCCGAGTTCTATGGAAAATAGAACAGAAACGTATATATACAGGAGCCATGGAGGACAGTTAAGTCAGTTACGCGACAGTTAAGAGAGTTACGCGAGAGTAAAGGACAGTTGAGGTCAGTTATGCGAGAGTTACGATACGTTTACGGCGAAGCAGCAGCGACAAGACAGTTACGACGGAGTTACGACGGAGTCGGGAGTTATGCTGGAGTCACGAGAGAGTCAGATACGAGGAACGACGAGCGACGAGGAGAGAACTGCACGTCCAGGGATCGAGCCCAGGACTTCCCGGGAGAGACACCGAGACAGCACGACAACGCCAGCCACCAGCATCGAGGGATAGCTAGATTCCACCGTCCGAGAAGATATAAAAGGGGCTAGGTCTCATATATGTACAGATCACTGTAACTTTGGACAATAAAAGTAAAGCGTGAATAAACCGAACCCAGTTATGTCTTTGTGTCACCCATCTTACAGCAGCCCAAGGTGCAGTTAGCCAGCACCGTAACAAATTACTATGTACCCTGCTATCCACCACCCTGTATAGTGCAGGTGGGGGCAGCGTCGAGTCAACATACTTAAGTTTTGTTTTTAACTTGTAAATACTCTATTGTTGTAATTGTACAGTGATAAGTGATATTTCAAAATGATGCGGTCGTGTGTTAGCGAAGTTTGGACTTATTTTACAATATGTGATGCTGAAAATTTGAAATGCAAAATATGTAATAAACAATACTAGCGCAAAGGAAGAACAACAAGTGCTATGAGAAATCACCTGGAAGCTTTGCATAAAAACGAGTATAATGCTTTAAAGAATAGGGAAAATGAAAAGCGAAATGCTTCTACAACAAGTGTTGTGGCCTCCACTTCGCGACAATGTACGAAAACCGACCTGAAACAAATGTCTGACTGATTGCGTCGAAAAAAACAAAATTCACCCTATTGTTGTTACGGTTCAGAAACCTTTAACTATTAAATTAGAGCGAAATGATTGCTTTAGAGGACTTATCCTTTAGTTTTGTCGAAAGCGGAGGATTTGTCAGACTATTGAGCCATCTTTGTCCGTCGTATAATATAAAAAGCCGACAACATTTTTCTTCGTTTATATGTGAGAATTTCTACGGCAAAGTCAAAGATAAAATTTTGGGATTAATTAAGTCATTTGAAAAATTGGCGTTTACAACTGATATTTTGTCTGATTCTTGTTCAGGAATATCTTTGCTGAGTCTTACATGTCATGTAATAACAAAAAACTTTCAGAGAAAAATGATTGTGTTAAATGCAGAGGTATTTAACGATGGCCGACATACTGGTGAAAATATAGCTATAAAACTTGAAACCATGTTGTCGCATTGGGAAATACCTAAAGAAAAAGTGCAATGCATTGTTAGAGATGGTGGCACAAACATGAAAAAAGGTATTTCCTTGTTATTAATTAGAGACATTGATTGTTCGTCACACCAAATTCAGCTGGTTGTCAAGGAGGGGCTTAAGGCACAAGATTCCGTTATAACAGTGATTGCAAAATGTAAAAAGATGGCAACACATTTTCATCACTCAAATGTAGCTCAAGATGAACTGGCTGCTCTACAAGAAAGACTCGATCAGCCAAAGCTGAAAATCATACAAGAGTGTGCTACAAGATGGAATAGCAGCTTGTATATGTTAGAGCGTGTTTTGACAAACAAAGATTCGTTATGTCTTTATGCTTCCCAGAATAACAAGATTTCACAACTAACTTCCGAAGAGTGGATTATTGTGGAAAAAATAATAACTTTACTCAGACCTTTTGAAGAAATTACAAAAGAACTAAGTGCAGCCAATATTTCTGTATCCTCAGTAATTCCATTATTGTCCACTTTGGAAAAAATGATTGGTGAATTTGATGTGACCGACGAATGCGTTGGGAATACGATTTTAGTTCTTAAACGAGAACTATGTCGCAGATTTTCCCATTTGGAAAATTACGTATTGTTTGCTACGGCAACTTTTATTGACCCGAGATACAAATTAATTTTTTTCAAAAATTCTTCAACCAGAGATCAAGTTGTGAAACATATTTTAGAGTCAATTGGAAACGATGAATCAAGCCTATTCGTCCTGTTCAAATCCTAAGCGTGCCAGAATGACTACTCATCGGATTGAAACATCTGGTTCCAGTGCCAGTCTGACAGAGAAATCTATATCTTTACGAGACACCATGAAATTGCTGATGGATTCCAGCGAAAGTGAAGAAGAAGAAAATGAATGTACGAACCATACAGAAGTTTGGATTAAAAAAACCATCAATGAATATTTATTAGATAAACGTGTGGAAAATTATGTAGATCTACTTACATGGTGGGCGGTAAATAATAAGAAGTATGGTATTATTTCAGGGTATCGGTCCGTTATAATAGTAACACCACCCACTAGTGTGCCTAGCGAAAGGATCTTTAGTGGGGCTGGTCTACTTTACACACCCCACCGAAATAGGCTGCAAGGAGAAAAGGCATCAAAACTTCTATTTCTGAAGTTTAATATTCCTCTACTCTTATTTAATTACTAAGTGTTTCACTTAATTGTGCTTAGATATAAACAATTTTTCATAGTTTTATTTTTCGATTTCAAGAAGTAATGTTTAATGGATATCTTAAAAATTACATAATTAGTGAGTTAGTATTAGTACCAAAGTTAAAATTAACAAAATGTTAAGAACATATTTGTTTTAATTGAAAAGAAGATTATTATATTGTTTGTTTTTCTTCACAATATATTTTTAACTTTATTCATAAGAAGTCGATTTGATTTACAATTAAACATGATTACTAGTTCATTAAAAGATCTCACATATTTGAATAAGATACCCTTTAGGTTGCATAAATGCATATTGTTAAGTGTTTTTACAAAAGATCACATTTAAAGTGTATTTGTATAATTAAAAAGGTTGGGTTATATCTTATTCCATTGTTTTGTGTTAAAGCAGTTCAATGGTATTTGATCATACAGTTGTGTTATAATATAGTTTAGAAGTTTTAAGAAATTACCGGGATTTTGCTTAGGTAAATAAGAATAAAAGAATATCAAGAGTGTGTTTCTGTTATGTAATCTAGTGAATAACTACAAGGCTGTTTCCCAAATACCATTAAAATACACTCTTATATATAAAAAATATGTTAATAAATAAAAATGTCTTAATCATAGCAGTTTCATTATTATTAAATAAACTTTTTCATTTTTCATTGCCAAATACATTCGCAAAATATTGCCATCATTTTTGCGAATGCGAATGTTCAAAAACATGCGAATGTTCGTTGCATCACTAATGCGTAACAGTATTCAGGTAACGCCCCTGCACCTTCCCCTTTGCGTATTTTGTATCAAGAAATCGTGATTTCTTGTAAGGGTTATATGCTTGCTGTGTAGTGCTGCATTATTCTCCACTTTTGCTAGGAAACAGTCTAATACCTACTGCACGAGTACATTGAAAAAGGCACACAGGTCACTGCTATTATCAAAGCGAGTCTCACACTCCAACCGGCAACACGTTCAGACGTTCTCAAATGATTGTGGCAGTGAAGTTTTATTTTCCCCTTTGTTTCCTTCTTTTATGTGGCAGTTAATTATATAAGTCGTTAGCGTGCAAATTTCTCTCATTGAGTAGTGAATTACTGCAAAACGTGAACGCCGCACTTAGTGCTACTGCTACTCATTTATGCGTATTCTTGGATACGGTTGCTTTTGACAGTTTAGTACACGTTTACAGCGGCAAGATTTCCTGAAAAAGAAACGGGAACCATTCCTTGGATAGTTATTACACTTAAGATTGTGGCTTCGCGTCCCGGGTGAAGCGTGGTTTTATTATATTAGCCGCGTTCTTTAGTTCAATCGACATGTCGATGGCAGTAAGTGGCCCGCCTAGCTCGCCTACCTGGCGATATTTTCCATGTTTGAGGCAGAGAAGCGCAGAAGCGATGAGGACTACACTGTTAAGAGGCATCTCTAGTTGTCATATGAGTTCCATTGTAAGCCTTTATGTATATTCCAATTTTAAAAAATTATCAAATATAGTAAAATAAACTTTTTTTTCAAAACATAAATGAAAGTCGATAATTTGCCCATTCATAAATTTGGTTATCGAAACACAAATGTGGTCGTTTTGAAAACAGTCAAAACTAGCAAAAATTGCTGTAAGTAGCCCTAGGTTTACGATATTTTTTCGTGTGTAAAACTGTATTAAAGCCTTATAGTCACCGCATACAATTCTGAGAAAAAAGAATACGTGAAACTGTCTATGCAATTTTCCATCGCCGCGACACGTTTAATGTCCTTTACTAAGGATTCCCCTTAATGCTTTCAACTGCCCCATCGTCACTAAGCGAAAGGCTCTGAACTGGCGTGCAGTGTTCACGTGCTGCATGTATCTATGAGACTTAGCGATGACACAGTCGTTTACTTGGTAAAAAATCTGTAGTAAGGTTTTAGTGCTGGGTGGTTGAGTATTTTTGTTTGTATCTGAAGCGTATATTTTATGATATAACTCTTTGAAAAAGTCGTTTTAGCTAACTTGGAAAAACGATTCTTATAATGTGCGTGACGTCTCGAAAACACTCAAAAAGCCTCGCCTGAAGTGTGTGTTCTTAGATCAGTTTATTGGACGCACGTTTAATAGTTTCGTGGAAAACATTTCAAACACTGTTACGCAGTTAAGGATCGGCTTCACTCCTTTTTCATGTCAATATTTCAGTTTCAGAGTTATTATTGAAAATGTTTTGTTATAGAAAATTTACAATTTATTGGTTTTTTAATACTTTGTATTTAATTTGCACTGTGTGCTATTTCCTGACTACAAAAAGACTGTAACTTATTGATAAAATATAAATATGTTCTCGACTTTTTGCAACTAGCAGATAACACGATTAAATTTCAGCACAATAATACTAAACAATTCGTAAAATGTAAATTTTCTATAATCGTACATTGACAGTAATTACTACGAATCCGAAATTATGACGCGAAAACGAAGAATTTCTGCAAATTGCGTTAAGCCAAACCTTAAGGGGTCCGTCCATCTCGCGGTTTTACTGCAACAAAAATGGTGGTAATCGCAACGGATATTAACTTTCTTTTTGCAATTGGACGATTGCACTGGCCTGTGTAAATTACGTGTGCACGTGCGGTTTAAGTTGCAAACATGTTATATTTTTTCAGATGTGGTTTGTCACAAGTTCTGTATGTGGTAGACGTCTGTATCCATAAAATTGTTTGTCTAATAAAAGCGATTTGGTTTACAAATTAGACGAGTCCATGACACACTCAGCCAGTTGTTCAGTAAAACACTCACGCAGCAAAGTTAACTATGTTAGGTGAGAAATATAGCGTTTGTCTAATGATAAATAAAGAATTTAGAGAATTACTTTAAGTTTGTATAGATTAGTAGACTACATGCAACATCATAGTTAATTTTGTGTTATTGTTTTAGATGTACAGTAGAGAACTGGAAATTTTGCGAGTTGAAGTGGTGCTATGATAGATGTGTACTTTCTTGTTAATGTTGTGATTGGCCCTCTGGTTTCCTGATATGCCTTGCAGAACTGTGAACCAGTAATATGCACAAAAAAAAGACCGCGAAAATTACGTACAATCCAGTCGTAGGATAAAGTGTTCATCAGGAAAGCACTAGTCAATGAACAATTGGCAGCGCCTTGGATGTGTACAGAACTGTAGAGTTTAGCCTAGCCATCAAATGAACTTGCGATATTTCTGGGTCTCTATTGTTGAGTGGTATGTTTTGCATGTAAAACAAATCATCGTGTTTAATAAAGTAAGATATATGTTAGGGAATATTTTACAATGCAGAATGTTTTTAATTTATAACATTATGTATGCATGTCCTGTCAGTGTCTTGTGTGCAGTGGCGGTTCCTGCTATAAGATTGCACCCCCCCCCCCTGCCACTTCTGNGTAAACAATGTTTAATGTCGCAGCTGCTCTCAATTTAAGGTCCTGGGGGGCCGGGTTGGAACTGGGCTGATGGTCGAGCAACCAACCTGTAATGGGTGTAAGGCTACGGGGAGGGCCGAAAATGCACTCGGTGAAAGTCGGCAACAGATCCTGGTGTGTAGGGAGTGTACAGAATACGCCGTCCCAAAGTGCCTGGGTTACATGGGCGAAGTCACGGTCCCTGAAATGGGGCAGCGATGCTAATATTTAGCCTAGCGCTGCTCAAGTCCATCTCCGCCTCCTCGAAAGGTCAGAGCTGAAACACTGTGGCTGACGAGTGAGGACGATAATGGGCTAGTGGCAGCCCCTCCAGTGCACTGGTGATCAGCCACGGCGAGGTCATGTTCAGTTGTCCAGAGGCTACATATGTTCTTCGCCTGCGGTGATAACCCGCGAGCCGAGTGCACAACCCCAACTGAAGTCTTCGAGTAGATCTAGAGGTGGCGGAGCTCCGCAGAAGGGGCTGTCTGGCGTCCTGGAGGAGTTGGGCTGCTTTGGGTGAAAACTCAGTGTGCATGGTATAGTCGTAGGGACCCAGAGGATCGGTGTGAAGCCCCAGCCTTTGGCCGTGCCGATCGCTGGTCTGACTCTGGGTGGCATTGGTTGAACTTCCTGCTGGGTGGAGGCCTGGAGGTGGGTATTTGCCTGGCGGACTGCTCCTGGTGGTAGAAACTGGGGAACTGCAACGGTGGCGCGTGCGGCCTTAGTATCCGGGGAGAAAGAGGGCATTCCCTCCCACCTGACCTAAACGATACACAGTGCTAGGTTTGGTGATGGACTCTTGTCGCTCGAGTAACTGTTGGGTAAGCAAAGCGGCTTGTCGCTGGCCCCAGGCGGTAGTTTCGAAGGGTTGATGCTCGCTAAAGAAGGGTGACGGTCTGGTCCGCCTAGTAATAAAGTCTACGAAGCGCGTTCGTAGAGGTTAGATAGTCCTCAGCCCTATCAAGGTGGCGTGTGCAGCAGATTCAACTCTGTACGATCCTGTTGATAGGTGAGGTGGTATCAACGCCCACTCGCCGCGATTGGAAGGAGCGTAATCTCCTTCTATTGGATTGCATTCAGCAACAGCCAATTCAAGCGCGGTAGTGCCATATTATAGTCTGGCACCAGACTTTGATGGGATCTGGCCAGTGTGCACAGCATGGATTACTCTAGTGGCTTATACGCCTGATGTGGCTTTGTGGCTCAATAAAACTAGTGCTGGGCGTAGTGCACACCCACACGCTGTACATATCAGTACAGAGAATAATGCTCTCAATTTAAAAGAAACGTTATGATTGCTTTGAGCTTTCTACTCTGCAATGATCCCCTCGACTGAGCAACGCGTATTTATGCAGCGTGTGCAGAGCTAGACTGGGCGGCGTGACTGGGCTGCGGCTGAGACAGCCCGTCCGGCCTAGCTAGCGCATCCGCACGCCGGTGGTTTGGACGCGGATTTTTTGTAGCTTGGAAAGGGGGGCGTCTCGCTCTTCGCGCGCACATGGGCTGCAAGGGTGCCAGCCCTTACACACAGTCGTGGGACCAGCAACTGCTGCGCGATTTTATATTGCTTTGCTGTCAAGCTGATGATTACTTTAGGTGTGAAGTGAAGCTTTTAGATGATTTTAGGTATGCTACTTTCACTATATTTTCATTTAATTTAACGTGAACAGAATAAATGTGGTGGGTTTACAAGCTATTTCTTTTCCCGATTATCATTTGAGGAGAAAATTAAATTAAAAGTAAATGACTTATTAATAATCAGCCTTCCTTAAGTAGGCAGCAGACAAATAAAAGAACATTTAAGTGGGGCCTGTATGATGAGCACAAATGGCTGTGCAGATGTGAATAAAAAAATGCACTATTTGGTTTTTATGAAAAGTATGTTAAATATTTTTAACTTGTTTAAAATTAATTTGTATTTTTGTAATGTTGCAAGCATCTGTGGTTTAAAAATCACTGGCGGGAATATTTTATTGGTGCAACATTAAACAGGGAATGTCAAAGGAAATTGCCATGCTAAAATAATTTTTATCAATAAAAAATTTTCAGACAAAAAAATGTTAATACAGCATTATTAAAAAAAGGACGGTGCGAAAGTAAAACTGATTTATCCATGCACCATAATTTTTTACCTGTATATTGAAGCGATAAAGAAAAAAATAACATCTTTTGTTTTCGATTTCTGTAAGAAATCTAAGTACTTGATGAAAATCTCAGCAAAATGGAAATTTGAAGTTCACTGAATATTTTGTGCTTCTCAAATGTTCGTTTTGATGAATAACAATGACATGTTTTCATTTGCCTGGCCATTTTTAATGTTTGTTACTAAAATTTTACTGAAATAATTACTTGAAATGTTGGCCATAAGCTATTTTAAGTTCAAGAATTCTATTACAACGTTTATTGCTTTCTTATGCAATCCATTCATGTCATACTATATGGCCATTGATGACACTATGCAAGTTTGATTTCCCAATTTTAATTGAATTCAGTTGATTATGTACAAGTTAGTTCACAATATATATTAATTAAAAACTTGATGAAATTTTCAGATATTCGTTAAAACTGTGTTCCCATAACATTATTTTTTATTTTATTTTCAGTTTCATGAAATTCAACATTCTTTTCTTTTTTGTTCTGTGAAACAAAATGTCACTTTCGCTCAACCCTATAATATTGTAAAGCTTATTTCCACACCTAAAAATAAAAAATTATATAGTTTATTAATTTACTCTCCCTCCCCCTGTCAAATATTCTGTATCACTGTGTAGCCCTCCCTACATGTGCTGAAACCCACGAGTCGCGACTGCGTGTGTGAATTTATTGGTTTATAGGAGTGTGAAGTTTTGTTGGAATGCATGAATTTGCAGTGTGACGTGATTTTGCTAGGCTAACGCTTTTTGTTCGTATGTTTTAGCAGAAGAACGGCAAGAACCCCACCGTACAGTTCCTAGGAAATGAAGGGGTGAGTGCTCATTGTATTCTTGCAAAAGGGGGAACCGGCTTGGCGGAGTTGATATAGCACTTAAGTGGTGTGGGGAGTGAGATGTATTGTCAAACTCCCCTCAACTGTTGGAACACAGGTTCCGTGTCAAGTTGGTGTATATTTCCAGTCCCCACGTATGGAAATTTTGTTTTTATTTCAAGTGCTTAAATATTAGCGTGTTTTCTTAAGTGTTACACTGCTGACGCACTACTTATTAGTCTCATAGTTCCAGTTTTTTTTCTGTTCACATTTGGTTTATTATTCCTTTCTTTTTAAAATCTTGCCATATTTTCTGGGCGTATTGTCTTCCTCAATGTCGCATTGCCTTCTTCAATGCCGTATTGTCTCCCTCAGTGTCGTATAAACACAACGTTATAATCGACATATTCCTATATTAACCTACACTCCAAACGGCATGTGCCTAGTAAAGTTGGTAACGTTGGATGGTCAGTATTTATAACATAAAAACTTAATTTTATTCATGTGGCGATATTTTACAAAATGAGTGAAGAGATTTGGGCTGCTCTTAACAGATAGGTCTTGACAGCCGATGAGGGTGATAGAGATGAGTATGGAGCAGAGTCTGAATGAAATAGCGAAAATCCGTGAGTTACCCGGCAGGGGATTGAACCTGGTTCACCTAGGTGGGAGGCGAGCAGGCATACCGCTCAGCCACCGCGGCCCAATCTAACAAAATGGTTGAGAAAAGTGTGTCTGCGTACTCATTTGATTGTGGTTGTAATATATATTGTCAGTACTCAGGTAGTTAGAATTGGTTTCATTGTTTCGTAGGTATAGCATATTAACTAAAAAGATGTATAGCCACTTATTTGAAAGTGAGTGTCTGCCCCACTTAAAACATTTCAATTTAAATGGCCTACCATATTTGCCAAATTTGGTAGGAATGGTTTTATTGTTTCCCGAGATATGACAAAACTTAATTTGCTGTTATGCCACTATCTTACAAAATGGCGGACATAAGAGGCTATGTATTGAAACACTTGATATTTGTAATCGATACTTTCAACTTACTTATTTTGGTCGAACTTAGACAGTATGGTAGATAGAGCAAATAAGTCTAAAATATTTATATGGGCGCCGTTTTGAAAATAAGTGCCTAATTTAAATTGCATATATTTACATTGCCTACAATAGTACTCTATATATGTATGTGTGTATATATATATATATATATATATATATATATATATCCGTGATTTTGCAGGAATCTGTGTAGTAGTTCCAGATATATAATATAAAAGCTTTATTTTTTCATCTAGTGTCATCTTCCAAAATGGCTGATCATTAACATTGTCGTTTTTTAAATTTAATGTTTACATGATACACTGTATACGCACCAAATTTGTTTTAATTCGGTTGAAGGGTTCTCAAGATATAACATGGCACTCAGAATATAAAAATTGCCGCAATTTTTAAAATAACCACCCGGAGTGATTGAAAACTATAAAAGTAGTGAGACCTTATTAAGTGGTAAACAATGTGTACCGAGCTTGGATAAATTCGGTTCATGTGCTCATAAACTTTTAGGGGGTGGGGGGCACACATACATACATCACGTACATACATACATACATCACGTATATACATACATACATCACGTACATACATACTGGTTACTTATCTAATAAATATATCTTTCCGAAAGAGAGACTTCAAAACAGTTGCTGACTCTTCTCTCGCCCTCCTGGTCTTCTGTAACTGACATGACTCATGCAGGCAGCAGGGGAAATATTTTATAATTACTTGCGATTTATGCAATGTGGTAATGCTGCTTTATGTGTTAAGAGAAGAGTTCAAGGATCGTAACACACACAACATTAGTACAAAATAATGTAAAATGTTGTATATGTTATGGAATTAAAGTCGCACTTGTCAAGCGGAAAACTAGTAATTTAAAATATTTTAAACTAAAAAAAAAACAGATTTCTTAATAATCACTAAATTTAAGAACACTAACTTGCATTTTTAAAAATTCTTTCAATTCGTAGAACGCCTGATTGTGTTTTATGAGGGACTTCCGCCTTAAAATAGAAGACAAGGAAGTGTTTTAGGTCAGTCAGAAGTGTTTCCACAGCTCTACGACTGTTACGTTCTTTTTATCTAATGAGTAACTGTGAGTCCTTACGTCTTGGTTTAGGAACACTCAGAACGGAGTGAATCACCGCCATTTATTTTTATCTGTAGCGCCAGATAGTCTAAACTCCTTGGCTCCTAATGCATGTTCTACTGTGCATGTGAATTTCCATAAGTTGTTACATGCATTCGTTTGTGAAATTCTACGCTAATGGTTGTTTTTTTCTAATAGTGTTATATTCTACACTTTAGTGTTAATTTTATAAATAGGCCGTATAGCTATTTTTATATTGAATATTATTGTGATATTTGCTTTATAATCAAAGCATACTATAACAATGTTTGCGAATTTTAATGAATCTGGTAATACTATTCCCGCTCCGATGTAGGTCATAAACGTAATTTTTATTTTAAATCCATAATAAAATGCAATTTGCCGTGAATATCAAGAAGCTTTTTCGTTCCTCGACTAAGATAAGGCCCATGGAAATTGTCTTCAATTTTCTTCTTCTACAACAAAATAAATAACAGTTATGAATAGGTTATTAAACTAGCGATAATAATAAAAGTAATTTGTATTAGTCCAGATAACTGTGTTATTACGCTGACGTGGGTTATATTTTAATATTTTAATGCAATAGGAGTGTGCAACAATCCGCACCATAATTAAACATCCTTCTACTCTGTATTTTTTTTGAGAGGGAGGAAGGGGGGAGGGTGCCCTCGACATTTCTAAAATGGGTTTTATTTAAAAAAAAACCGCTTGTTTAATAATTTGGGGTTGGGTTAAATTATAACAACCCTGATTACATTTTGAATTTGCTTGAAATCTGGAAATGGTTTCCATTAGGCGAATCTTCGAGTTACAGATCAGTTTTGGAATGAAATAATTTCATGCCGAAAATTTTAATTGGCCGCTACCGCAGTGAGATGAGATTCCGCAACCTTATTTGGTTACTAATATATATATATTTAATAATGGCAGAAAATATGGATATACTATATTGCTGTTGTAAGAATATTAGAGATCAAGGAAAATAAGTATGTAACTAGAAGTTTGCAAAGTTCTTACGAGTAAATAAAATATATGCTGTATATTTGTGTACTGGTTCATAAGAGATTATGGATTGGGCTAAAAGGTAATTTGCATGTTCTGTCGATGACTTGGTTGATAGACTCCAGGTGTTGGTTCCATTCCAAAGAAGAGATTTTTCTATCATTGAAGAGATACATTCGATTATTGATGAACTAGAGACTTTATCGAATGACATATTATGTATGTGTGTGAATTGGTTAAGAATATTAATACATACAAACATTAGAAACAAAAGGAATTTATGCCTTTTTTTTTTAATTCACGTCGCCTAAGAATGTATCTACTGGTATGTATTTATAAATAAATGTCTGGTAGACTGCTAGTATTTGCGATGACCATACATGGAGTATGGCTATGTACAATTATTTGTTGGAGATATATTTCTATGTAAGCTGCAGGGATATGGGAGCTTTAACTTTATACACATACATACTCAGTTTACCTGATTGCCACAGTACTTCCTGATGAGCAATAACATTGTCTTTACGCTTCTTGTTTTGTGTCTTCAATGTAACAGTACTGGTAAACACCTTGTCGCAGTTATCGCAGTGGTATGTCTTGTACGCAAAGTTGAACATGCAATGACTAACTTTATGTCGTCTTGTATTAAATATTTTACTACAACTATTTCGACGTAGCTTTCAGTGATTGCATACACTTATTATTCTGAGCAGGATGGATTACATTGGACGCTATTTTTAACATATTAAGCGACCCGCGTATCTTTTGCTCGGAACTGTAGGACTTATCTCGTCAATGACGAGGTTATTCGAAAAGTAGTAGCGTAAAGTGTTTTCAACTCGCTTTTGTTTATGAAAACTTGTAATGTGAATATGTAAATTATTTTATATATATATATATACATATACATACACCCACGTTTTAAGGTTGGACGAAAAAATATTGTTGGTGTTAACTTTTATATTCTTTCTCTTGTCATTGTAGTGAATATATACACTTAAATGGAATGCTGTATTTTTATTTAATTTTTATTGATAGAATGGATACCGCTTTTCGTATCTCATCTACCATATGAATGACGAAAGATAATGTGAATTACGGATAAAATAATAAGAATGTGAAATACGTATTACTTCTACGTTATATTTTACATATTCTAAGCTTTCGGGAGCCTTACTAATTAATTTAAGTTTGTTAGTGAGTTAAAAGGATATTCCTTTGAATTCCGGAGATGGGATTCTATTATAAGTTGGTCTTAAACAATTTTAATGGACTTGTGTTTTCGCATTGTTAATCTTTTATTTATGTTTTCCTGGAGGGATACGTGTTGCAATAGTGTTTTTTTAGTGTGCACTCTCACGATAATTTCCTGTGATATAGGAGAGAGACGAAAGGTTTTGTAAATTAACAGAAAATATTCTCTACCTCTCACCTCGGTTTTGTTTTACGCACTTTAAGGGTAACATGTCTGCGAGAAGAGTCTATTTTCAGTTCGCGTTTTGATGTAGGTTTGTTTAAGCATTTAGGTATATACATTGGCTCGAACAATGTCATATCCCTCTGCGAATTGGGTTCTTAATCCCTACATTTGCGATGGTAAGTATATGCAATAGTATAGATATTTCACGTATCACCCTTCGTATGTAAAAAGTGAGATTTTTTTTTGTAATTGCTTAAATTATTTTTCTGGTTTTTAAAATTTAAAATAATGGCTAATGCATATCTTATCATTATTACTACTACGAGTTCTATAATGTGTATGTTTGAGTGAGCAGCATGGATTTCCCGTTTATTTTAACTCTTCTTTAGCAGTATAAGTGCGTATATCACAGTGTCTCAATAACGAGAACATTAGAGACGGAGATGGTCTGTAGTATGGAACCATCCCAGCATTCGCCCGGAGTAATTTTGGGAAACCACTGGGGAAAAAAATCTGAATTTTAATGTGGGAATTCGAACGCGAATTTTCCCGAATACGAGTTCAAATGCAGTATTTGCCACTGCACCACCTTGCATGGTAGGCGATTAGGACAAACAATGTTTATTTCTTATAAGTAATTTGGTTATGGAAACCTTCTTTAAAGACTTTTGCAGAAATAATTTTTTTTCTCCTTACATAATACATCCTAAAAAAAATACTATAATTTCCCAAGGGATAATTTTTATATATGTATTTTTATCGCCATATGTCAATGACTTAACGAAAAGTCGATGTGTATAGTCATTACCCGTCACCATACGACTTGTCGCTCAGCTGCGGGTCGGTGGCGGGTAGAACGCCGCGCTGCCGGCCGGCAAACCTGTATTTCCGCGTTCCACCTCTTTTATAATCACTATAATGAGGCCTCAAATATAGTGTTTAGAAACTAAAAAATTATTTTAAAAATAACTTTCTTATCTTATTGTTTCTTATGTTTTCTGTACCTAACATACCTTTTATTATTCTGACGTCACGATAGCTGTGTCTACACTTTCTTTTTAAACTGTAATAACTATACACACAAGCTAAAAATGTGGATATGGTAGTTTGAGAAACACTTAATACTTGGGATGAGATTAAATACAGCTAAGAAAATCTGTATTATTATGAATTTGTTTTATTCTCAAAATCTGTTTTCTTTCTGTTTATTTAAGGAAAAATGTTATAAAAGTAACACCGCTTACTTGCGTAAAAAAACATGCATTTTAGTGTTTTGAAAGTAAAAATTAAGTTGCTATTTAACTTAAATTGTTAGGCTTATGAAAGCTNAGTGTTTTGAAAGTAAAAATTAAGTTGCTATTTAACTTAAATTGTTAGGCTTATGAAAGCTAACTAGAGACAAATAAAATCAATTTAAATTTATTAGAAATTCCTAGGTTTGAAAAATATTGTAAAACGTTTTGCAATGGGGANAGACAAATAAAATCAATTTAAATTTATTAGAAATTCCTAGGTTTGAAAAATATTGTAAAACGTTTTGCAATGGGGACTCTGAGCCCCACCCAAATAATTTAATGTTAAATTTGCATGCCTTTACATCGTGACATGTAATTATTATTTACGCATACAATGTGAATATAGACTAAATATGATAGCTGTGCTCTTGTAACAAATGTTAGAAGTTAAATTTAATTAATAAAAAAATGTATATACCAAATTTCGTCTGTTAGGCCTAACTTGGAACGTATAAACTTACAAAATGTAAAATTTACATTGTGTGGCTACATTTTTGTAAACATATTTATATGCCTTTGTTGTTATGAAATACGTTAGCATATTTTTTATGCTCACGCCTAGATTACATACGAATTGCTAAACGCGTTGTGGTCTGTATTAAACAGTACCATAGTACCGTAATTAAGGTTAGGTCAGATGAAAATAGCAGACATTAAGAAGTTCAGTGTTAAAACTACCTACATAGGGGAAACATAAACACCATAAATATAATTACGTGCGTCAAAATGGTCTTCGCAAACACCAAAAAAAAAAAACTGATTTTGGAGAAACATCTTCAATTTGGCGAAACATCGTTAAACCACGCCTCCCTGTTTGTTTCGTTTCTTGTAACTAACAAATATTGTATCAGGTGTTTTGCGAGATGTACTAGTACACTGCTGTACAATAAACCATTTCGATGATTTTGGTATACTTGACTGTTTATGTTCTCTTTTCATTACTCCAAACAAATTTTATTTAACTAAATACGCATCACCGCCGATGTAAATAAACGTGGAGGTCGAGGTTGTATCTGACTTGTGACGTCGTGGAGTGAGCAGGCACGACAGGCGCGTTTTGGCGGCCGTTTCAAACGTAAAACTTTCATTCAATCACAACGTTTTCAAAACTAATTTTTAAATCGTGATACTTTATAAATACATTTAAAACACATAAATGAATGAAAACCAAGTGCAGCAAAAAATGTGCATGTTGCCTATTTAGCTCAACCCTAGTATGTCCAAATGTTGGGAATTTATGTTCTAGGGGGCCATGGTGGTGTAGTGGTTAGACTACTCGCCTCGAAACGGGTTCGATTCCTTGAGGGGTCCGTCCTGGATTTTCGTATGTGAGAATTGTGCCAGACGATGCCACCGACCGGCGGGTTTTCTCGGGGATCTCCCGTTTCTCCCGCCACCGTTGCATTCCGGCGCTGCTTCATACTCCTCGCCCCACCCCCTCTTCAACTTTCAAGACCACAATGTTAAGAACCACCTAAATCTCTCCACTCCATTTATGTTCTATCTACATGAACTCACGTTTCTGAACCAAAAATAATATAGTAAAAATGTTGTTTTTGATCTACGCACTAGCTTAACCCAATAATTTTTAATGATCTGTGCGATTTTTTTTGCGAACATAAGAAGACACGATCCAATTTCATCAGAACCACGTTCTGCTGTATCTTCAGTCAATATACATATGTCCTTTGTCATCGTTTAGAATATGGATGCCTCTAAGCTCAGTCTTCAACTACGTCGATGACTAAGGTAAAGACGGACGAAGCTAAAGATGAGGTACCGTAATTTTTTGTGGGGGAGAATTTAATTCGTCCATCGGCCAACCGAGCGTCATCACATATTGCTTCATGACGTGGCTCGCGTCATGCTTTAAGGAATATGTTTTAACTCTGGTCATGGTTCGCGGCATTGTTTGCGACATACTTTGAGCGATGTCACGTAGCTCGCATATTGGTTCGCGAAGTGCTTCCTATAATTTCCGATACTCACTTCTCGATTGTTTCACGAAATTGTGCGAATTTTTGCGAGAAGAGGTTAGGAATGAGAATAAATATTGCGCGATTTGTTTCGAGATTGGATGTCATCGACTGTTGGCATGGGTGATTGGTACGGTCGGCTGGTTTTGCTGGTTGGTCATGTTCATTGTTCTAGACAGTTTGGCAGGAGTTGGTATCGGTAGGAGTCTGTCTAGGGCGGTGTCAGTCATTTGTCAATATGGTTTGTCAGTATGGTTAACTGGTATGGTCATTTTGCATGGTCAGTTGTGAGCAAGATGATTTGCGAAGTTTGTCAAAGTTTTTTGCAAAGATTTCCTAACATTTAATGTTTCCTAATATTTGCGAAGGTTTCCAAAGATTTGTTAAGTGTTCTAGCCAGTTTGGTAGGTCATGGTCTCAGTAGAAGTTAGTCTTGGGTGGAGTCTGGCCTTGGCCAGTATGACTGGTCGATGTGGTTGGCTGGTCTAGTTTATTGGTTGGATGGCCTCAAAGGTTGGCACGGTCGTCTGGTATGGGCGGCTAGTAATGACTAGTCGGTATGGTTGGTCAGTCTGGTCGGTCGGTTTGGTCTGGTCTCCTGTATGGTCCTTTTGTATGGTTAGCTGTAGGTTTCGCAAAGATTTTCGAAGAGTTTGCAAAGATTTTTTTTTCGAAGTTTTGCTATATTTTTGTGCGAAGCTTCCAAGTGATTTCTCATAGCACTTGTTGTTCTTCCTTTGCGCGAGTATTGTTTATTACATATTTTGCATTTCACATTTTCAGCATCACATATTGTAAAATAAGTCCAAACTTCGCTAACACACGACCGCTTAATTTTGAAATATCACTTATCACTGAACAATTACAACAATAGTCTCTTGACAAGTTAAAAACAAAACTTAAGTATGTTGACTCGACGCTGCTCCGTGGACATGATATGTCCTACCACCTATCGTTGGTACGTAGTAATTTGTTACGGTGCTGCCTAACGGCACCTTGGGTTGCTGTAAGAGGGGTGACACAAAGACGTAACTGGGTTCGGTTTATTCACGCTTAACTTTNCACCTGTACTATACAGGATGGTGGATAGCATGGTACGTAGTAATTTGTTACGGTGCTGCCTAACGGCACCTTGGGCTGCTGTAAGAGGGGTGACACAAAGACGTAACTGGGTTCGGTTTATTCACGCTTAACTTTTATTGTCCAAAGTTACAGTGACCTGTACATCTATGAGACCTAGCCCCTTTTTATATCTCCTCGCGGACGGTGGAATCTAGCTATCCCGCGCCCTACACATGTCTCGGCGAATGTTTGCGTCGGGNTACATAGGGGAAACATAAACACCATAAATATAATTACGTGCGTCAAAATGGTCTTCGCAAACACCAAAAAAAAAACTGATTTTGGAGAAACATCTTTAATTTGGCGAAACATCGTTAAACCACGTCTTCCTGTTTGTTTCGTTTCTTGTAACTAACAAATATTTTATCAGGTATTTTGCGAGATATACTAGTACACTGCTGTACAATAAACAANTTGCGAGATGTACTAGTACACTGCTGTACAATAAACCATTTCGATGATTTTGGTATACTTGACTGTTTATGTTCTCTTTTCATTACTCCAAACAAATTTTATTTAACTAAATACGCATCACCGCTGATGTAAATAAACGTGGAGGTCGAGGTTGTATCTGACTTGTGACGTCGTGGAGTGAGCAGGCACGACAGGCGCGTTTTGGCGGCCGTTTCAAACGTAAAACTTTCATTCAATCACAACGTTTTTAAAACTAATTTTTAAATCGTGATACTTTATAGATACATTTAAAACACATAAATGAATAAAAACCAAATGCCAGCAAAAAAAAAGTGCATGTTGCCTATTATAGAATGCAGTGACGTTCACGACGTGTGAGTACTTTAACACGAAAATAAGTGCAATGGTATACATAGCCATCCTAGCAAAGTGTGGACCCAATTTTGTAAATAGCCTGCGAGAACGAAATATTCATGTCTTCATCCATTTAGATCCAGATGTTGCAGCGATATTTTGTTCCTGTGTGAACGTTGACAGCGCTTCTAATAAGACCAGCGGGTTTATTTTAAGTTTCTTGCCCAGTCTAACGTTAAGTGTCAATATCGATCCCGACAGGCAGCGTTCCTACCGATCGGAAAGAAAGAAAGTTACCGACGAGTGTTTAAAACTGTATTCCAAGTGCACTATCATTACGAGGCCTCACTCCCTCGGCAGTGCTCGGGTTTTAACAACCGCCCCCGTAATACTCCTTTCCTCTCCGAACTTTGTGTTCAAGCAGGCAGCGTAATTAATGCGAACTCACGCTGTACCTGGGATAATGTATTATGAAATTAAAGCTATCCGTATAAACTTGCCTTTTAAGTGGTTAGTTAATGCAGAAATTTGCACATGCATGTATTTATTATTTATACATTGTCTTGTTTATGTTAAATACTATTCCATTTGTCAGTACGTAATATGGGATGTTTAGAGAGAAATGTCTCGTGGCCTATTTCCTCGTGTGGTTTGTACTATTGGATGAGGAAAATGGCGACGCTGTGAATGGTTAAAGTGTTGAATACACAGGTTGGCAGTTGAAAATATTACTCTTTTTAAAGGAACACATTATTTCACATATTAAAGCGGCTATTATTATTTGAAATAATTCGTTAACCTATAACAGTCCATTTAAATAAATTTCACCGTGATGTACACGAAATGTGTAGAAAACGATTAGAAAAATTTAGTTTGAATAAATACAATAATAAAGTACAACATTACGCACATTTGCCTAGAAAATTGCGTTAGGCTTAAACAACAAATCGTCAGGAACACACACATCAGTTACCACTAGTGAAGTAAAGTGCTTCGTGTAGCTGTGTGTTATTCATAAAATAACTGTACATTTAATTAATTGCCGCATGTATAAATTAAATTTTCTACGTTATTGTGCGAAGTAAAAAAAAAAAAATTGTCAGCCTATCCCCGAACCCAAAGCAAATGTTTCTTGCTAAACAAGTGGAAGATACAGTAATATTACCAGCATACCTTCGAATATGTATTGAAACAATTATATGCATTTAATAATGTTCCACGTGTATTATAATGTTTTATATGTGTTATAATGTTTTATTAGTTTAAGAACGGAAGTATAAAGTGTATGGCATTTTGCAATAACTGCGGCCACTACCACGCATCTCACCCATGTTGAAACTGAGTTTGATCGGGAAAGCAACTTTTGACACCACATTAGCTGTAAAGTGCTCTCTATTTTTTTTTTTTTTTTTTCCTCCTCGAGATTCCAGAAGTCGTCTTTACCTTAGAATACCGAATAGCGGAAATATTACGATAATCGTTATTTCACAATGGGGAGCTGCGGTACAAGAAACAGAATAAACCCCCAGAAAAATTTCTTCCTACCGCGGATGCGCGATGTTACGCAGCATTGCACTAACTGTATTCTTGCCACAGATTCTCCTAATGTTTCTTAGCTGTTGTTTAAATACAGCTCACTTCGTGATTTAAATAACTTTAAAGCTTTTCTCTCAATCATGAGCGTGTGGCCTGGAAAAGAACACTAGGTACAATTTTTGCCACGTGTTCACAATTTTTACTATTCTGAGAACCTACCACTTGAATCACCCGCCGATATCTCATTTCACTGTTATTGCACGACCTCTGTGGCTCCAGTAAAATCAGTGTCTTCAGTAGTATAGAATGTAGGTTCGCGCAGGTTATCACACAGCGGATAGTAGATAGTAGAAACGAGTTTCAGGGACAATTGTGAGTATCGAATCGCAATACACATAATCGCCTCATGCTCCAAATTTTCTATTATCTGTGAAATTACCACCGTTCAGCAACAAATTAAAGATAATGACACATTTTTTCAGTTCCTTCGGTCACCAAATTATTATTCCCTACTGTAGTCCATTCACGATTACTTCCAACTGTTTTTAAAGTCCTGCTAAAGTTCTACGTTCATGATATTCCTCCACCTCACACAAATAAAGCTTTATCGGGTCTAGAAAATTACACCAAAAGGAAAACGCAACACATTCGTGCGCTCTCAGTGTAACAATATTTTGTATATGAACTATTTTTTACTTGACATTGCCAACACGCCGGTTTTATCCCTCTTTATTCATATTAATTATAATTTAAATATTATAATTTAATGATAGATAATTATAAATTCAACTTTAATAAAATAAAGTTATTTTTGTGTTAATCTTAGTATAAAACGCTTGTGATAAATGACATTCAGGAAACAACTGGCATGTCGTACATGGGATGATTTTTCAAAGGTTTGATTCAAAAAGCGTGGAGAAACCGCGAATAGACTAAAATCAGAATTTCAAATATAGAAATGTTAGTATTTCGTTTAAAATAACTTCGTGTTCATGCGTACATAAAACTGTACATTAAACATTCTATAACGAGGTTATTTCACATAATAATGCACCTTCATTGTAATTGTGTTTCTGTTGTGAGCAAAATAAATTGGATTTGCCACTTTTTATCTTCTTTTTTTTTCTGTTCTATAAAAATTTTTCCTAAACTTACTGATTTGTAATCTACATTCTGTTTTCAGTGTAAACAAGTAGGCTAACTATTAACAGTTAACCATTTCAATTTTTATGGTATTTTATTTCTACGCGAGGAGAGAAATTAATTTAAATCAATATTTCCAAGCCATTAAAGTTTCTCGTAAATTTTCGCTAACACGCTATAACATTACTGCAAAATGCATTAGTTATGTAATATGAAAAACCCGTTTCGTCAGTTAGAAGAGGCGGCGGGGGACTTAATTTTCCAGCAGGATGGTGCGCAACCCCATTGGCACCTAGCTGTTCGCGGATACTTTAACGAGACGTTGCCGCAACGCTGGATTGGTCGAGGAGCAGCTGGTGACTAGGCTCTTCATCACTGGCCCCCAAGAAGCCCGTATCTTACCCCGTGCGATTTATTTCTATGGGGATACATAAAGGATCAAGTGTTTTGTCCACCATTGCCGGCTAACATAGACTACCTCAAAACGAGAATTATAGGCGCCATCCATACCGTAACACCGGACATGCTGACTAGAGCATGGAACGAATTTGATTATTTCTTAGATGTCGTTCGGGCCGCTCATGGTGGTCACATTGAACATTTATGAATGTATGGTAAACAAACTTCACGGTTCCACGGTTCATTTGATTGGTCAATCAAGGTTGTTTGAAGGTCTATAATATCACAACCAAAGTTGGGGTATTCTTTTATACTCATCCTGTATTGTTACGCACAGTAGCTTGCACTTGCCGCGAGCTCCCGTTATGCGCGGCCCGGATTTATGGGGGTGACCCACCTCGACTTTTTCCTACCCCAGGCAGACCTGCTTGGTGCCACGTCGCCTCCCCCCCCCCTCGGTCATCAGGGGAATGATTAACAGCGGCGAGACCTTACCGGCGTCACAGCCCCCTCTACCCCCCTGCCGGGGAAGCCGATGAGTGTAGAGGTTGCGCAAAAATATTCTGGGAACTAGGACTCTCGGCGCAACGCGGCATTTAGAGACATTTCTGGGCAATGGCCTACGACGACAGTCCAACCACAGCTGGACTGTCGGTAGTCTTTTGCGGATGCCATCTGGGTGAGTGCGGTGGGCGAAGTCTTGTGCGGACGACGGCGGACGAGGTGTTATTGGTGTGAATGGACGAGAGGGCGTGAAACCCGACGAACGAAGACTACTGTGCATGAGGGCATTCGGAGAACTCTATAATGTTGGGGACTAATTAAGGTGGGACTGAAAGAACATGTACGTATTTTATTATAAATATTGGAACTGTCAAACGTAGGCATATAATTTATAAAAATTATTCAATAGGTTTTGATGCGCTGTCTATTGTAACTGATTTTTAATTAAATTAATTACATTCATTTCTTTGAGGTAATTTTAAATTGTATTGATTGATTGAATTAATTAATTGGAAAAAGCAAGTGATATCAATTTATTGTGAGAATTTGTCAAGAAAATTTGGTTTTTAGTTATTGTAAATAAAATTAGGAATGTATAATTACCTCTTTTTATTTGATTAGGACCTCCACCCCTTAACGATCTTGGTTTAGCCCACTGACTTGAGATAAATTTGTAACAATATTAAGAGAACTAAGCAACATCGCTAGTGACGATATGGGGAATGTAGGGAAATGCACATTCAGTTGGTTTGTTGTGGACCAAATCAATACAGTTTACCCACTTACCTGCATAAATCTGCGTTTGAGACGTCAGACACAGTGTGTCAGTTTCCCTCTGCAAAAATGAGTACGCCGTGCCTGGTTCTTGCCCCGGGCGTGATTTGTGATATTGGGCTGTCGTGGAGAGTGGGTGCTGTGGTGTGTCGTTTGGTTGGAGGAGGGGTTGTTTGCGGGTATCCAGTGCCAAGGTTGTCCAACCGGTTCGGCTGAAAGAAAGTTGTGCCGCAGCTCGGACAAGTACCATCAACTTTGAGGCAGATTTCGCAATCATTCTAACCTGTTAACTTTTCATATGAGTGCATTAGTTGAACGGAAGAAGAAACTTATATTGCGAAATAGTGTTGTTAGTCGTGGCAAGGCCATGGCCAGTTTTGTGAGGGATGTTCTTAAATAAGAGATAAGTTAAATTTAAAGCTTATGCTACAATGGGCTGGTGCTAACCTCTGATACCCTGCTGATGCCGACTGTAGTGCCGACAGTCTCACTCTACGTGCTTCAATGAATGCACATCCTCTGCTGACGAACGTAGTTCCATTAACGCACAAATAGTTGGCAGGGTGGTCACTTTATATATGTTCGCTCTTGTTTTCCACGCACATTGTATCTATGAATGACAGTTTTACCGTACAAGTAGGTAACACATTTTTATTTCATATAGTATAATATTATTAAACTACATAAACATATAGTATAATAGTATTAAACTATATTCAGCTGCGCACTGTACTGTAGGCCGTTACATCAATTCAATGCTTCATGGCGTAGTTTCATTAATTTCCTTGAAATTTATAATATAAAGCCACGAGAGTATTAATTTTTTATTTTGACGAAACTTATCAATAATTTGCAAAAAAAAAAAAAAAGTTCTTACCAAAGTATTATCCTCGTGTAAAATTGTCTGAAGGAGTTTTGAACTTAATTGACGCTAATATTCTAATACTTACACTTTACCGCTGTTCTACCCGTTCGCACATCTTTCGGCCTTTGGATAAGGTACTTATAACTTGTAAACCAGCTCGAATTAGATTTTCATTGCGTTGGCAATGTTGTACATATTTAGGATGATTTTGAACAGTAATTACAAGTTGTCTATATTATTCGTTTTTATGGAAATTTAAATCCGCCTGAAAGAATTTCAACCTCACGAACGTATAATCAGGATGGAGGCGTCCTGTTTGGTTTCTTCATCGACTCGTTTCACGTAATTTTTGGTACTACGAATAAAAGAGGTAGGCGCCAGCGGGCGACGTGTTTTCGTTCACCTCGCGTATGACGTCAACGTCGATCCACCAACGGCTGGCCGTGCAGCTAGAACGCTTGCACAAATAAGACCCCTTATTCAGCGAGCAACAGTCGCATGCAGTTGCTCACTAGCGCAACTGATCGCCGCAAGTGCAGTTGTCGTGACTGGATACTGAGCATGGAATCAGATACACGTTTTCACACGATGCGACTGGTCGGCACGACATGCGAGTGGCGACTCGTGTTTGTTCTGCTCAGTTCCCTCCCTGATCAAACGAGACGTGACACTAGTGTTTGTTTGTGCGGGAGTGGGGTAAACAAATTACGGACAGTGACGACGTAAAACGGTCTGTAGCTAAATTGATTGACGAAAAAGTGAACACCGAGGATCCAATTTATGAAGTTGAGAAAAACAGTGCTACTTGGAACAGTATATTAGAAGAACATGGGAGCAAAGTGGCTAGAAGAAATGCATGGCACAATGTCATCACAATTCTTTCCTGAGCTTGATGAAAAATTACTTCCAGAAAAAAAATAAGTAGGTAAGTTTATTTAATACTTTCATTATTATCTCCAATAATGTTTTAGTATCTCTGATATGAATTTTATACCTAGTATTATTTAACACCATTATGACAAATGTTAAACTTAACAGTCGTTATTTTATTGTGCTTTAGTTAATGCAATTTAAACAGTACTTGCAGATATTGTGGTTAAATTGAAAGGAACATAAGTAGAAACGTTCTTGGCATACATTGAAAAAAAGTAAACTAGTTCATTCTGACGGTTTGTGATATTTTCCTTAATACGTTTCATTTGCCAAGGAACTGAACTTACAAAGTATTTGGCAAATGTGTGTCTAACATTGCTCGCAAGTCTTGATGTCGCTCTTGCAGCAGGCTCGATATAAAGCAGTCCTTCAACCGTCAAAGTATTCTCAATGCTAATTCCATCCCTGTCTTGGACAAAGTTGTGTAGCATACATCACACTTTGACTAAGTCTTCTGCAAGTGTAAGGTCCACATTTAATGGTCTATGGAAAATGCACTTTTCGTTTACGAGTATTCCAAATGTGCCTTCAATATGTGAGCGCGAGACAGTCTGTAGTAGAATACACGTTTTGTCACACCCAAATATTTACCTGCATATTGTCGTAATATATATTTGGAAAGGCCAAAACCCTTCATCTGTAATAAATACGAAGGGCATGGGTCCATCAAATCCTACATACGATTATTTTGGTGATAGAATATTAAGCATTTGTTTTTCAAGTTTTGTGAAGAACACATTTTCCTTAAACACTGCAGAGTCCGATGATTTTCCGTACGCACCTACGTCAATAAACAGGAACTTATAAGATGCATAATACATTGCAAGAAGAACGGAGAAAAAGTTATTGTAATTGTAATACAAGGAACCACTATGAGCAGGCTTGGCAATCCGAATATGTGTACCATATAGCGCGCCCATGCAATGTGGAAAATTCGTCCGTTGATAAAATTGTGCTGCAGTCTGCAACCACAGTTCTTCTTTCATATCAGTTGAGGGAAACATACTGGCTTTAATCTAATCCAGATCGACTTGCAAACTTGACGAATGATGTTTGATACAGTAGAGGCCCCTAACCTATATTGGAAGTGAAGGTCTGCCATTGTAGAGCCCGTACCCAAGTACCTATAACAAAATAATCATAATGCTAATAATAACTTGCAAACAGGCAAACATTCGTGTTTAATGTATGTTACAGCAACTGCTATGCAGAAGAAATGGAGAAGTATCCGGGCATGTTATTCCAGATAACTTCTGAAGAAAAAACCAGAGAAAAGTGGTTCAGGGGAAAGTGGCCAAAAGCAATATGTGTATTTTGAAGCATTGCGTTTCTTTGAAACTATGACTAATTAAACTGCAAGCAATATAGACGATGGAGTTGGTGGAGATGCTAATGTTAAAAATGAAGAAGAAACAGAAGATTTGTTCCTTACACAAAGGGAAGAGATTGAACAAAGATGTTGATGATGAGCTGATTCGTGTACTGAAGAAGAAAATAACTATGGAATCTACAGTTTCGGATGAAAATTGCAGATTTTTTTTATTGTCCCTTGTATCCGAAATGCGTGAAGTTCCTCCTGAAAGAAAGCTTAAAATTAAATCTGACATGATTGTGGCTATTTCAAACCTTCAATATGTCCATCAGTCGTCACAGCCATTGCAATATTATAATACCAGTAGTCCGGGAATCCCACCTCAGTCTGTCCCATAATTCGGTATGATACGTCATGTTATGTTCCACAGTCCGTCATTATCCTCCGAGCTATTCCTAAGGGAGTCATGCGCCGCAGAACAGCTATGTTTTGGACATTTCAGCTCCTGCTTCTAATCCGCCACAGCGATTAACTTCACAAACAGAGTCAGAAAGCAGCCCGTATAATGATTAGGTGTGTTTCGAACACGAAAAACATTTTCTTATTTTCGACCTGGTGTAAATGACGTCTTACACTTTCTGAACCCTTTTTGTTGGCAATGTGACTTTCTCTTCCGTGTAGGTTTTATGCACTTACAAGGGAGGTACCAAACATGTAAATCATCACTTTCGATAGACTGACATATGCTGTATGGTTGATCCCTTTTACTATCGGGTTCAAGGTATATTTAGCGACGGCCGCTAGGGATATTGCCAATTTAAATATCAATATTGTAAAAATAAATTATTCACCAGTTCGGTAGTCCCTTGTAAGTCAACTTTCGATTTAAAAATAAATAGCTATTTTTGTTTTATAATGTTAGGTAATCCTAAATATGCAACTGTGAGTAAAACTATAGTAAAACATTTATACCACACATTTGATTTATTACTTTCATTAGTTACCTTAACGTCAGAGCAAATTTTTCTTTCGAAGGAATACTTTTTCTAATTACTGTATCAGTACTTGTGATATCTGCTTTTATGCACTAAAATAATTCAACGATTTTTTTTTTTACATACGGAAATAATTGAAAAATGTCTTTCCCTCTGCACACAGCTCTTCAAACAAGCTATAGTAAATACCCCTCTCTACTCGCACACAAAATATGATGCACATGCATAAGTCTTTCTGCTGTGCTTATTCTACCTAAGAAGTAACATGAGCAGCAAAACTTCCTCGTTCGTGGATGCCATGTTACGAACTGATGAGAATAGCTAAGTCTCGGGCAGCTAGTCGCCTGCGGTTTAATACTGTGCCCAGAAAAGGCTACTGATCGCTGAGATCGACCATCGCAATCGGTAGCCTCTTGTGAAAGGGCCCTAAAAGCGACTCAAATGTGTTCATTCGCTCTGTCAGTTGCAAGTGCGTGCTTAAAACAATTACGCTGAATACTACCATACATATTGTGAATAATTGTGATACCAACTGTTACAAAATAATTGATGAACACTTTTTTAAAACTGGTCATGTATGTTTTTGAAGTAAATTGGCACACGCAAATTTAACGTGCCAACACAGAACATTATAGGCGCGAATTACTAGACTGTTAACAGAACTTTACATACCGAGAGAAATATTTTAAGTTTACAGTTAAAAAAAAAACTTTACATAACATCAACAGAGTGTTACTCTTCGTTAAATCACAAAACACAAGTACACGAATTCAAACATACAACAATTTTGAGAAGAGAAATTTAAATGAATAAAATCGGTAACGTATTTACGCATAAAGGTACATAATTCTTGCTTGGAAATATTACAACTTATATTTTATGTCGCAATGTTTTTCATTTTATTTTTTAACTTTAATATCCTCTAGGCCTTTTGGAGCTCTGTTCATTCAATCCATCCATAGTAACATACGTCCTTGTTCTAACAAAGCACTTGATTACTTCTGTTCGAAAAGCGTAGTTTGTTTCGCAATGTATTATATTTGTTAAAGGCATAAGACTTTATCCTTTAATAACTTTCCACGAAAACTGTTAAAGTGTTCGGCCGTTACAATATAATTAAATAATGTGTCAGGTGGGTACGAAGGAACACCTTTTGAGATTGTGCAGCAATACTCGAAAAATGTTATGGCTACAAAAAGGAAATAAGATAGAAAGGAAGAACTAAAAATAATACATCTTACATCAGTGGCGAATATTGTTAAAATTATTAGTTTGTGTGAACACAGAGTTTAACACCAAGAAAAGTTCTCTGCAATTTGATGTAATTTCGGAAAATGTGTTGAAATCATCTTTGCGAACTTAATTGTATATTATACACTACTTCTAATGAACTTGCATATTCGACGTATATATATTAAACTTGCTGATATAATATAATTTATATACTGCATATTTGCATTATTGTCTACTTTCCTTTTTCCGAAGTATCTTAAATGTGTTACTTTCATATTTATAAATCGTGAATCTTAAATCAAAGCGACTGTGAATTGTGCACAGAATAACAAATATTTTAAAACTGGACTGCAATGTTTTGATTAGGTACGCGTTTTCTTTCTGACAATTCCGCCAAGGCAAAACGGGTTCGATTCCCGACGTCATCCGGATTTTCACATGTGGGAAACGTGGCGGACGTTGTCGTTGGCCGTCGGGTTTTCTCGAGGCACTTCCATTTTTTCCCGTCTTTGCATTCCACCACTGCTCCATCTCCACCTCACTTCATCCACCCCCACCAGTGCGCGGTGGTCACGACCTCTATATTAAGCGCCTACCTAAACCTCTCAACTCAGCTCTGTACAAGTATCTACCCACTGTTTCCCATAGACATCACTCCCGGCATCATAAATTATCACAGTCATTTACGACGTATGCGAACTTAAAAGCATAGTTAGTCTTAATTTCCAACCTGTTTACAGCTATCAAATTCATAACATATGTATCACCCCCATCAACTAAAATGACTGCATTGTAATTTACGTTCTAAGCTTCCTTATAAGCATAGTCGAACGTAATTTCCGAACCGTTTAAGATACGGCTATTAAAAATCGTAATATAGACATCACCTCCTCTAACATATGCATCATTCGCATCAACGAAAATTATCAATAAGATATTTATGCTCTATACGTACCTATAAGCATAGTTGACTGTAATTGTCTACCTGTTTAAGATACAGTCGTAAAATTCATAACATAGACATCACTCCCGACATATCGAAAGGCATCTCTGAGTGGATACGCAAGGCTCTCGAAAAGGTCCAGCCAATGACAAGCCAGCACCATCCATCTTTACTGAAGAATGTTGGTGTTCATTACCCCAGTCATACAACTTGACAAAGCGAGCGACTTATCATAAAGGACGCTGCCGCACATGAACAAAGGAACCTAACATGTTATGCAAGGCTCTCGAAAGAGTTTCGTCACTGACGAAGCTGGCAACCTATCATAAAGAACATTACCACACACATGGATGAAGGGGTCTTACATGTTACTTGAGGCTCTCGAACCATTAGTCATGCAAGAGAGACATCACTACTACACATTGTTGCAAAACACATATATAAAAATAAATTATAAAACAAATAGTTATATACATTTAACAACCTAGGTATATTGTAGTGTAAGCAACGTATACATTACATTATGTTAGACGAAGAAATTTCAGTTGTGAAGTGCGGGAATGATAAGGTCTACATGACTATATTCTGATTCAAACTGATGTAAAAATAAAATGAAAAGGATAATATTTATAAGAACATATAAGCAAGCATCATGTAAAATGTATGTCCTTTCATTGTAGAGCATGGTGGAGGAAAGCAGGTTGTTACTACTACTAATACTACATCC
This sequence comes from Clitarchus hookeri, assembly GCA_002778355.1. Taxonomy (NCBI): domain Eukaryota; kingdom Metazoa; phylum Arthropoda; class Insecta; order Phasmatodea; family Phasmatidae; genus Clitarchus; species Clitarchus hookeri. The sequence goes on from NQII01000037.1 coordinate 464,323, forward strand.
ATCTACTACGAACATGTACTGTGCTACAATATTAATATGGAAACAATGGTGGAAGACTTACCATTTGCAACAGCAAAAAGCCCTGAAGAGACTCTACAAGCAATACAGTATCATTGCCACTACTGCGATTGTGTACTCTGTTACAATATGAAAATGGGATCAATGGTTGAAGACTTACCATCTGTAACACTGACAACAGCAAGAGATCCTGAAGAGACGTTGCAAGCATTGCGATATCAATGTCGCTATTGTGGAAATACATTTAGTAATAGATGTAATGCACGTCGGCATGAAAGTGTCCATTGCATGTTCAGCCCAGCATACAAAGTGTTCCACTGTGATAACTGCGATGATGTCTTTACCTGCAGTGATACTCTGTATAGACATAACAAGAAGTGCAATGGAAATGTTTATCGTTCATCGGCGAGCAGGTGTATGCATTGCGGCAAGACATTCAGTAAGCACACCAGAATCAAACATAATGAAGATAGCAACTGCAAATTTGCCACTGCCTACAAGACCTAACTGTTGCATGGTATGTTCGAATAAGAGTGGTTTGAATGCTCACAGGAGGAATTGTTTGGGGAAAAAAGCACTTGCCATAAATGTACCGCTTGAATGAAGACTATATTGAGCCTGTATCATATATGTTTATGTATTCTAATTATGTCAAGTCTCTAAATAAAAGTAAAGTGCATGAATTATTTCTATGTTATTAATTTATTTTAACCCTCGATAATATTAGTTTTACCTCCACCACTAGGAGAAAAAAAACTAGATTTTGTCAAAGTCTGAAAGATAATGAAATAGTTTTTGTATAGTGTCAAGTCTCGAACACAGTTCACTATCGGTGGGAAATTTCCGCTGTGAAGTATGGATCATTGTGTAAACGATAGAATGATGTTATAGTGGTCAGATAATTTTGTCACAACAACAGAAAGATTAAATCACTTGCAGCACTCAGATACTGAGCTAGCATACCTACCCTTCTCACACACGTACAACCTGAAATAAAATTCGGCTACAAACGCCTACCTATATATCTGCAGCAGAGATTCTTAGCTTTCGCCCATGCCTGGGTTGTTTTCAAGGTAGCGCGCTGATGCAAACAGATATTAATGTAAATATTTATAACCTTTTAACAACCTTTATATATTGCATTGGCTATACCTCGAATTAGTCGAAAAAAACTTTTATGGACTGGAGAAGCACCGGTATGGTCAGGTCAATACGAATTGAAGCATACAGATATAAAAAAATGTAAGGGAAAACATGTGGCAACCATCATAATTACATAAGCATCGAGACTGTATACTATGTGTTAAATGTTGCTATACAATACCAGACCGTCCTGGTCAGTACAACAACAGAATAGCAAACGACTTCCCTACAAACTGACTGAAACGAAACCATAGCCGAGGAATGTGTTCGTCCGTCTGTCCCCGACCGCCATCGTTCTCTCAACAGGAAAATATGTGAGGTGGTTACACAGAAAAAATCTGGTTAGACTTCATGACACTCTTCGCAGAAGGTTCGCGATACATGTCTGCATCTATGTTCTTCTGTGATGAGTAGATTGTTAGATACCTCTGGACCAGAGTACTAGGTTCGAATCTGCGTTTACTCTGCCCCAACTTCAAGTAGCTCTTATTTTCAGCAAAACGTTTATGCTTTTTCTTTGCAGATGTCACTCCATCACTAGAATATAGTTAGCAACGAACTATATATATATATATAATTAGCAATGAACTATATATATAGTTAGCAATGAACTATATATATAGTTAGCAACGAACTATATATATATATATATAGTTAGCAACGAACTATATATATATAATTAGCAATGAACTGTATATATATATAGTTAGCAATGAACTATATATATATAGTTAGCAATGAACTACATATGTATATATCAACAAAATTGGTTCATACACACGTGAGAACATAGACACGTGCCGAAATAATGCAGAGGTTAGCTAGAATTTTGCCGACACACCTCTAGTTGGACGAGTAAGAAAAGGGCTGACAGTGTTTGGCAGTATGGTCGCATGACACCCCTTCTCTTCCTCCCCCCAACGAGTGAGACACGTGTGAGGATCTGGGGTGATCGAGAGAGGTTAAAGACCAACTTGCAGGAAAAGGAGGGGATCAGTCGTATCGTGAGGTCGTCGGAAGGAGTCTACAAGAAGAGAACTCGGGACAGTCAGTCGTGGAGAGCAGTCATCGAGGCCGCTGTATCCACAACGCCAAGAACAAGCCGAGGCCCGTGAAGGGCCGCCCCGCTTACCGGACCTCAACCTACCGCCGGAACACCCAGAACTACAATTACAGTTAAGTACCAGCGTCGTTGCTCAAGGAACATTCCCCGATTCCTAACGTTCCCCCCCACGACGTTGGCAGCAGTTAGCACGAGAACTTAAAAGCTGGGCTCACAACTTGCATGGAACAGTCTCGCAGGGTCAGAGTACGAGTTTGTTGCTGGTAAAGTATATGTTAATTTCCGGTAAAGTATGTGTTAATTTCCGGTAAAATATAAACTTTTTAAGACCAAGAAATTATTAAGTTATTATTATTCAACATCCAAGGCACCCATAGTCTGTTCCTGGATGACATGGAATGTTCGAGAAACAAAAAAAAAAAAAATTAAAACTTTTGAAAAAGAATTTTTAAAAAAATTTGACACATTTTGCAAATTTTGAAGAAAAAATTTAAAAAATAAATTTTGAGGGGAAAAGGGAAAAAATTACGTCATTTGACCTTTGACCCGCTGCAGGCTCCCAACTCCAACTCAGTTGACGCCAAACCGCCGTTTTTTAACTACTTAACGCCACACATGTAACAACTCCTCATGTGTGAAGTACTTGCTGCCGCATTGCAGACTTAACCATCTACCATTGTGAAGAGTAGTGTGTGTGTGTGTTATGTTAACTACACCACTGTTTGTTCACACTTCTGTTGTATATGTAACTTTTTTATTTGGTCTTCGATATACTGTATATTCTAGTTTGTAATGTCTGTGGTTTATTTTACAAATAGTATGCTAATAGGCCTACAGAATCTAACAGAGGATGGTACTGGGTTTTTCCATATTGTTTTGTTCTGATCACTAACATTACACGTAACTTGTAGAGATACGAAAGAACCTTGAAATCACTGTCTTGGTTAGTATAATTTCCAAATTTTTGCTGTTGCGTTAATGTCTTTAGTTATGTTATGCAATGAACATAGTCCATTCAACAGTTACGAAAAGCTTATTCTTAGATATAGGGTACAATTAAATTAATTTTGAAACTTCATTTTAATGAGTAAGGCCAAAAAGAATTTTCTTTACATATTTGCAAGCAGCAAATTATTTTATGCTTGCTGTGAATGTAAATGGACCACGGACCTAATATTTACATCAAAATTGTACCTTTCAACAGACCTTAAAGCATCTTTTTTCTAAACACACCGGTTACCCTAACAAAAACGTTTTCATTTTTCTAAAATAAATTTTAAAAATTGGCAACTATTTGTGGGAGTTTTTTTTCTCGTTGTAATAATTTAATTATTTAAATATCTCGATAAAATTAAAACTTTTGTCCGACAGAGCCTGACACACTATCAAAAACAATGTTCAAGATTACACATAGTAGATACACTGAAGAACCAAACAAACTGGTACACCTGCCTAATATCGTGCAGGGCCCCCCGCGAGCACGCAGAAGTGACGCAAGACGACGTGGCATGGACTCGACTAATGTCTGAAGGTATTGCAGGAGGCAATTCTCACCATGAATCCTGCAGGGCAGTCCACAAACCCATAGGAGTGCGAGACGGTGGAGATTTCTTCTGAACAGCACGTTGCAAGGAATCTCAGATATGCTCAATAATGTTCATGTCTGGTGATTTAGGTGGCAAATGAAAGTTTCTAAAGTCAGAAGAGTGTTCTTGAAGCCACTCTGTAGCAACTCTCGATGTGTGGGGTGTCGCATTGTCCTGCTGGAATTGTCCACGTCCGTCGGAATGCAGAATGGACATGAATGGGTGCAGGTGATCGGACAGGACGCTTACGTATCTGTCACCTGTCAGAGTCGCATCTAGACGTATCAGGGGTCCCATTTCACGTCAACTGCACACGCCCCATACCATGAAAGAGCCTCCACCAGCTTGAACAGTCCCCTGTTGACATGTAGGGTCCATGGATTCATGAGGATGTCTCCATACCCGTACATGTCAATCCGCCCGATACAATTGGAAACGAGACTCTTCAGACCAGGCAACGTGTTTCCAGTCATCAACAATCCAATAGCGGTTTTGGCGGGCACAGGCAACGGCGTAAAGCTTTGTGTCGTGCAGTCAACAACGCTACACGAGTGGGCCTTCGGCTCCGAAAGCCCATATCAGTGATGGTTCTGAATAGTTCGCACGCTGGCACTTGTTGATGCCCACCATTGAAATCTGCGCCAATTTGGGAATGGGTTGCACGTCTGTCACGTTTAATGATTCTCGTCAGACGTCGTTTGTCCCGTTCGTTCACGATCTTTTTCCGGTCGCAGCGATGTCGAAGATTTGATTTTTTACCGTATTCCCGATATTCATGGTACACTCGTGAAATGGTCGTACGCGAAAATCCAAATTGTATCGCTACCTCGGAGACGCTATAACACCACGTTCAAACTCACTTAAATCTTGATAACCTGCCATTTTAGTAGCAGTAACCGATCTAGCAACTTTGCCAGACGCTTGTTGTTTTATATAGGCGCTGCCGACCGCATCACGTTACTCTGATTGGTTCCATACTTCAGTTATTTGCATACGCACGCCTATGCCAGTTTTTTTGGCTCTCGAGTGTATATAAGACTGTACAATACAATGTAGAAGACATTTTATAAATTACTTAATCTATAAAAATTAATTAGTATAAAATAGTCTGCATAAAATGCACCTGGTACAACTAGAATCCAAATTTTCACACCATTCTTCCATGAACTTATAAAGGAACATAGAACTGAACATTAAAAACAATCGTGAGAATGGAGGCAGCTTATAGCATGTTTCTTCCACAACGCTTCGGTTCTGACTGGCACCGGAAGCGAATCAGGGGTCATAATGAGCTGTAGCACGATGTCTCGAGTGTTAGATGTCGAAAAATATCAATATAATTGGGTTTCTAGAAAGTTTCATTTTTGGACTTTTGACCAGCGTTTACGTTAAAATACTCCTCTGTGTGACGGTGACGTCATCAATTGTTAGCCTTCCCCATCGAACCTATGCGCTCGCCTGCCTCCGTTATTCTTACTGTCATGCAAGTAGCCTTGGGTTTCTTTTATCACATCTGAAGTTCTGCAACCAAATCCAAGCGATAGTGCCAAACCATTCAAGTGGCGAGAAAGAGGAAACTGGAGTTTTATCGGCTACTCCTAGCATGGTGTCTTCTGCAAGTCTGACCAAAAATGGCGTACGATTATGCCCAGTCTTTATAGTGCTTTAGGCCCGTTGCGTTTCTTTTCGTCACATTTTGATACGGAACAAAGTCATCGTTGCCTACACAGGTGTCATTTTCTGATACGCTACGGGAATACGATACGTTATTAGCAACAAGTCGATAAGTACATGGCTTTAGATTTTCACAAAATGGAGCGACAAGGCTCCATTAATGTGTGGAATCATGTGAGTGAGACGTGGTGCGTCTTTGTAAAAGTTCTTGGGCAATCCGTGGGAAGTATCGGCTCGGCGCATGTAATGTCAATGATAGCACCTTGCAGTATGTTCTAAAAGTGTGTAAAGAACGTAAAGCACTTAATACTTGTTGACTTATTTTGATGGCGTTACGAACTGTAAGCAGATTCTTTGCGTCACAGACTCGGAATATACACACTGTGTTCATTACTTACATGACAATATTTATTCAAAAACTGTCTTTAAATAATAAAAAATGACTGAAAGAAAAAAGTAACTATGGCCTCAAAAGTGCTCAATTTACCGTGGACAGCTTATGACCAGTTTTGCTTTGATGAGAGGCGCAGGAACGGGGGTGTATACCTTCACCCTCGCCAATGTTGTGCTTTGATGAGAGGTGCAGGAACGGGGGTGTATACCTTCACCCTCGCCAATGTTGTGCGTAGGGTACAACATTGCATTTGCGTCCCATCAAAATTATTTATTTCAGCGTCGTGTTTTTTTTACCTTGATAAATTGAGCCGTAATAATAATATGAATCCCAGCAAAATTTTACGACCCGCTACAGAAGAATTTTTGTTCTGTCTTCATTTATCCTCATTCATTTTACTATTATAATTATTCTTAAGATCTTTGTCGCAGACTGTCAATAGTTTTAGTTTGAAATCATCCACCGATTGTGGCGGAAATATGTTCGCATAAAATATTTACTTAAACATTTTACAAGTATCGTTAGGCCGTATTAAATGTGTAGAGTGGGTGCGCCCTTAGCGCTGCCCACCAACGCTAGACTTAATGACGCAGGAATTGCCTCCCCCCCTTTTTTTTTATTACCTTCTTCCTAGGTCCACACGCGGGTAACTCCCGTTTTCTGCATGCATCACACACGCCAGAAACAGATAAGAAAACAACCGAGTTTAAAAAGTTTAAAGAAAAATCCTAATCATTAAATATTAAATACAACCAAATCTGTATCAATAAAACGTTCTCCTTTAAAAAAATTTTTTTGCTTGGTGACAACTTCTAAGGTCAATTTTTATAGTCATGAAATAAACAATGCGGAATAGTAATTTGAAAACACTTAAAAAATTAAAGAGAAATATTTTATTTCTAAAGTAAAAGAAAAAAGTTGTACTTGCAAGCAAGGCCCCAGAACAAATGCTGTAATTATTTTGCACCTGGGTAGTGATAGCTGAAGCTATTGATATAGTTGCCGCCATGATTTTCTGTCTGATATGATTGATTGAAGTGTTTTTGTTTTACAATGATCCAGTTACAACAGGACTACACAATCACAATTAGAAACATTAATTAGTTTTAGCATGCCAGCATAAAAATAAGCTCTTCTGTACAAAAAGGAAAATTTGGGGAGCAGCAGAGAAGGAAACTGAAACAAGCTAAGAAACAATAAGTAAATTTACAGGTGGGGAATATAACCTAAACCCCAAATACGAACGAAATAATAAATGAAAAACTAAGTCACTAGAGAAAGGAATACAAGACGATATATGGGAATCAAAAGAGGGAATGTGATTAACAGACAGAAAAGTTGGGAATGATGACAAATAATAAAGACAATTAAAAGAACCAAAAGTGTGTGCAACTGTGTCCCGCGGGTATAAGGCCCCGCATAGCCATATGCGTAGGAAGGTGCGTGAAACCCATAAAGCGAAGTCAAAGACAAAGAAATAAAAATAAATAATAAAAAAAGGGAAAACTTATTGGTGTTAACTGTGGGTATTCGACCCCACACAACCATAGGTATCGTGTTGTAATTGAAAGGAAAGGAAAACAACAAAACCACAGTTATGAGGCACTGTGCAACCAAATAATAATAATAAATTCATTTAAAACAATAAAAAACGAAAAGTTTAAGTGCAAATGTGAAAAGGAATGGAAAGGAAAGGAAAGGCAAGAGAGATGTACGCGAAGTTTTCTAAACCCAAAACGCGGTCTGGGACGGACAAGCGCCGTGATTGGTAGAGCAATGAGCCAACCACGACCAAGGAAGTACATATATTATTGACGGTGGAACAGTAGAGGAGACTACGGTGCTCCAAAGGAAAACAAAACCTAAGAAAGACAGACAGCAAAACACACCAAACAAAACAATAATTAATAATAATAAATCCGGAACAACAAACAGAAAATATGTCGAAAGCAGCCAAAAGCCACCGCTGGGAAAAACGAGAACAGAAACTGTGACTCAGGAACAGTGACACACATAATTGGGACAGGACAAACGGGAAACCTAAACCACCGTTCGCGGCCAACTGCCGATACACCAAGGACCGAGGAAGTGCATGGAAACATAAAACGTAAAATACACTGCAGAAGTGAATAAAAACACCATGAAATTACAATTGAGAATAATTTTAACTTGCTGATATATTTCCTTTTGTAAAATCGTTATACGACACTAGACGTTCAGCTGTCGCCATCACTGTACTTAAATTTTAAAATAGTGTACCTTTCATATAAATCATATTTGATAAAGCCTTGAGCGTCTCCCGCCCGCTAACAGTTAACGACCAGTTTTTGAAGACTCATCGAGCGTGGCAAATTTCGCCCACGCCGGCAACCACCCTGACCGTTAATTTTTTTTTAACTTCAATTTTCGGCTAATTTCAATTTACTAAATTATTTCCGCCAGTGAGGTAACTAGGATGCCAGGAGGGAAATGACGTCCCTCCCGTCTTCTTAATTTTCTCGCGATACGAGGTTTTAGTGACGTGCATAATGAATGAACTTTGCGGCGCTGTTCTGTGCTTCAGCTGTCTCGTTAAGCAGATAACCCAGTCATTTTATGGAAAAAAATGTGGTAGTTATGAACAAATTGCAAGAACAGGTCTTTTTACAACAAAATTAGGAGACAAAGTTGTATATTAACATATCCAAAATCTACCGAAATCCACTCAACTTTTTCCACTGTTTTCCTGGGATTTATCCCAGAAAACGCTAAGAAAATTAATAAGTTAAAAACGGTGTATTTTACGACAAAGAATGTGAAGACAAAAATTAGAGGAGACAAAATGTCTTAAATTAGCAAAAACTCGCCCCCATCTTCAGTCGTCAAGGTCTTACAATGTTTTCTGCGATTTAAAAATTTTATTAAAAAATTGGTACTCTTTTTTTGTTTTAAGCTGTAGATTTTGTGGGATTTTAAAATTATCTAAAAAAAATGCTAATTGTTTTTTTTTTTTTGCAGTAGATTTTGTTCGAGATGGTGGCCAAACTTAAAGGTCAAGGTCGCATGATGTCATCTAAGGTCTAGGTCATGGTGGCNTCTTTTTTTGTTTTAAGCTGTAGATTTTGTGGGATTTTAAAATTATCTAAAAAAAATGCTAATTGTTTTTTTTTTTGCAGTAGATTTTGTTCGAGATGGTGGCCAAACTTAAAGGTCAAGGTCGCATGATGTCATCTAAGGTCTAGGTCATGGTGACTTGTTGTCATGTTCCTGCTGTTGTGAGTGAGGCAAATGGATTTTCTGTGTTCCCATGATTGTTTTATTTGTTTTTAAGGTCAAGGTCACAGTTGCTTGTTTACATGGTTCCTGCTGTTATGAGCGAGGCAAACGGATTTTCTCAAGAGTGTTCCCATGATAGTTTTAGAAACAATATATATATGTTAACCCCCCCCCCCC
>NQII01000037.1:482886-505543 GCA_002778355.1 Clitarchus hookeri
CCCCCCTCTCTCTCTCCCCCTCTCTCTCTCTCTCTCTCTCTCTCTCTCTCTCTCTCTCTCTCTCTCTCTCTCTCTCTCTCTCTCTCAACCTCAACTCCATTGAACATGTGTGGGCATTTCTGAAGTCTCGAGTACACAACAGAGATGTTTCTTCCAAAGAGGAGCTGAAAATATTAGTGCCTGAATAATTATAGACCAGTCGTGAAATGTGTGAGAGAATCGCCTGATCCGTGCAGATCATATGCCAAATAGTTATCACAGCCAAAGATTACTTCACAAGATATTCGAACTTCTCTTTTGTAAGTTTCATTAATGAATTGTGTCAACTGTACTAATAACAATGCGACATAGAAACGATTAGTTTGTTTATAATAAAAAAAATCACATAGAATTTTGTTAAACGAAAAACACGTGAAAATTACTATAAGTAAGTCTATAAGAAACGGGAAGATATTTCTTTAAAACCGAAGTGTATGGTATGAATACGAAAATGACAATCTGTATATCGGTTATAAATTCAGTATTGTTATGCGCACAGGCTTGCCGCTGCACATGGCCCTGCGATAAGTATTTTGCGGCGCGCGCGCTACTGACCTTACTTGTACTGAATTTCTGCGTTTATCTGAAGAATTTTCTATTGGTTTACTGCTCTAGTTTCTCTTAGCTAGACTCGGGTGTGGCGAACCTTATTGGCCAAGGCCAGCGGCTATAAAAAGCGTGTCGGGCTTCCGAGCCGGGAGTTGTTAGTAGTTGAGTGGATGAGTGTCTGGAGTTTCAGCGATAGACGACGAGCGAAACTAGCCGCGAGAGAAGTGAACAGCAGGAGGAAAATCTGCGACTGCGAGCATCGGCGCAGTTAAGAGTACGACTGGCAGGCTGGTCTATTGGCCTGGCGCGTGAGTGATATACATTACAAATTATGGCAACAGACAAACTGAAAGTATGTTAGTTATGAATATGAGTTAATTGATAATAACCAGACACATTAAGGGCGTTAATTACAGTAAAAAAATACGTTAAATATTGCGCTCACTGAGAAATAAAAAGAGTAATAGTGGAAATAGGCATATAAAGCTTTAAATAATAGCTGTGTGAATAAATCAAACTCAAATTTAGTTATTTTATTTTTATTAGGACCTCCATCTTTTACGAGCTTATATACGCCCCTCTGGCGTCTTGCAACAGTATTAAGGGTGGGGAAGGTATTTTTAACAATTCCTGTAATGTGTACTGGTATTTATATTGTAATCGTAATAAAATTTAAGTCTAGATAAAATAATAAAATGAACAGCTGGGTGTCAAACATCTTCACTATTCCTCTCACTTGTAGTTATGGCTCCACCTGAATACACGTGCAGCTACTCTGTCGCAACGCTCCATAAACACTACTCTGTGACCTGCCGGTGACAGAAGCGACTAAAAAGTCTAGTATGATAACCTCCATAAAATAATACGCATACCGCCAAACACACACCAGTTCGCAGCGTCCAGGTCGCCAGTATGACACCGACCTAAAACGTATAGGGAACTAGCTTGTTTTTTAACTTTCAGTGAGTAGAAGTACATATTCACCTTTGTTTGTCACTGACTTCGTCATGAATTGACTAATTTTCTCGCTGAAAAGTATTTTCACTTCGAATAGGAATCGCGATGTCGACGAAAATAAATACTGTTTAAATTGGCGGAAAACTTGCACCAGTGGATAGAGAATGCCCATCTCTAAATATTACAAAACAAAGTAGCTTATCCGCGTCTGTCTGTGTATTCGCTTAGTACTTCTAAACTACTTGATGGATTTTGATGAGGTTTTCAACATCATTTAGAGAATTTCTTGAGGAAGGTTTTAGTGTAAAATACATTTACACTGAGGTGACAAAAGTTATGGGATACCTCCTAATATCGTGTCGGACCTTCTTTTGCCCGGCGAAGTGCAGCAACTCGACGTGGCATGGACTCAACAAGTCGTTGGAAGTCCCCGGCAGAAATATTGAGCCATGCTGCCTCTATAGACGTCCATAATTGCGAAAGTGTTGCCGGTGCAGGAGTTTGTGCAGGAACTGACTTCTCGATTATATCCCATATATGTTGGATGGGATTCATGTCGGGCGATCTTGGTGGCCAAATCATTCTCTGGAATTGTCCAGAATGTTCTTCAAACCAATCGCGAACAGTTGTGGCCCGGTGACATGGCGCATTGTCATCCATAAAAATTCCATCGTTGTTTGGGTACATGAAATCCATGAATGGCTGCAAGTGATCTCCAAGTAGCTGAACATAACCCTTTCCAGTCAATGATCGGTTCAGTTGAACCAGAGGACCCAGTCCATTTCATGTAAAAACAGCCCACACCATTATAGAGCGACCACCAGCTTGCACAGTTCCTTGTTGACAACTTGGGTCCATGGATTCGTGGGGTCTGCGCCACACTCGAACCCTACCATCAGCTCTTACCAACTGAAATCGGGACTCATCTGACCAAGCCACGGTTTTCCAGTCGTCTAGGGTCCAACCGATATGGTCACGAGCCCAGGAGAGGCGCTGCAGGCGATGTCGTGCTGTTAGTAAAGGCACTCGAGTCGGTCTTCTGCTGGCATAGCCCAGTACAGCCAAAGTTGACCGCACTGTCCTAAGGGACACGTCCGTTGTACGTCCCACATTGATTCCTGTGGTTATTTCACGCAGTGTTGCTTGTCTGTTGACACTGACCACTCTGTGCACACGTCGTTGGTCTCGGTCATTAAGTGCAGGCGGTCGGCCACTGCGCTGTCCATGGTGGGAGGTTATGCCTGAAATTAGGTATTCTCGGCACACTCTTGACACTGTGGATCTCGGAATGTTGCATTCCCTAACCATTTCCGAAATGGAATGCCCGATGCGTCTAGCTCCAATTACCATTTCGCGTTCAAAGTCTGTTAATTCCCGTCGTGCTGCTATAATCACGTCAGAAACCTTTTCACATGAATCACTTGACTACAAATGAAAGCCCAACCAATGTACTGCCCATTTATATATTTTGTACGCGATACTACTGCCATCTGTATATTTGCATATTGCTATCCCATGACTTTTGTCACCTCAGTGCGTATTTAATGTAAGGGTAGTAGAGAAATGTCGAACCGTTTGTAATCAAGTCGTAAAAAAACCGCTGTTAGGGCGCTTACATGGCTTGCGCTGACTAAACCTAAAGAGATACATCAAATTAATGTACTACAGAATTGTAGCTCTCAAAAAGGTGTACAGAAGCATATGTTTATCTTTTAAGGATGACCCACAGTAGCCATTTTTGTCTTTCAAAGTATCGCTGTAAAAACTAAATTGTTAGCGGGCGAAGCCGGGTCGGTTGGCTAGTTTCTTTTAAAGTGAAGTATAATAGTTTTTACATTTTGATTTAGGTTTAATTTTTTTTTTTTTGGTGCCTATGTGTTTGTAGATATGTCAGCTACAGTATCAAGCATATTTGGCGCATTTCTGAAACTTTCCTGCCTGCTTGCAGTCGGGCAGGTCAAAACATTGATCACAGAAAGTGTGCGGTATCGTAGTAAGAGTAGTAGTAAAGGGAGTAGGAGTATAAGTAGGATAAAATGGCTCTTCGCTGCGACGCAGATTCTTCTTAACCTGGGTGTTTTGGGCTGTGGAATGCAAGGGGCGCGTGACGTCAGCTGAAAATGCGCCAAGGGGAATTACTCCTCATTTATCCCCACCACACTCCTCTTTGCAACCATTAACTGGTGTTTCGTCGGCCAGGGTGACTGGATAATTTCACGTCCTTCCGGCAGGGGCTTCTGGAGACTAGAGCAATTTGCTTCTCATTTACCGCTGACACTGCCGATGTCTACCAGAGCGCCGGCCGCCGCGCTTTCAAGGACTCAATTTCCTTTTTCGGGTCGTTTGCGTTCTTTCCAAGGATACTTGCAGCGTGTAAGCATCCGCTCATAGTTTCTTTGGCAGTATAGCGAACACGGTTCTCCGGGAAGGAATAGGGGAGATCAGTTCCTGTGATTGCGTTTATTTTAAATACTTAAGTTATTCCACGCTAGAACATACCTTCTGGTTGAGAATACTTATTTAAGAAAATATCGCAATTGTTGCAAATATTACTTTGAAGTGACAAAATAAACTGCGTCTTCATGCTTGCACAAATATCTGTGATGTATAGAGCCCTGCAGGGAACTTGAGAAAAGACGCTTATGGTCTCATATGCAGTACGACGGAAAGCATTAACACGTTTTACGTTAGGTGGAAGGGTACACTACGTCCCACAGATACCGCAGTGCAGGGAGGGCGGCGGAGTCGAGGGGGCTTGCAAAAGTTGGTATTTTTTAATTGTGTATTTTGTTGTTGTTTGTGTACACTTCTATTAATTTAATTTATGCGTTCCTCCAATTAATTAAAATGTATCCATTTCAGTTATGGAGAAACTGTCTTCGTAAACTAAAATTTAGTTTTATTTACGTTCAAATCAAAAACTTACATTTGCATGCAAAACATTTCAGTTTTTAGTGTAAATGAGCTTTAAATTGGATGGAGCCGGGGTGAGGGGACTAAAAATGTTTCACCAGTGAATATGCTACTCGCAATAACCGACTTTAACCACTACCCGAAATATTATTTTCTTCTCTCTGTCGCCGAATTCGCCCATCACGCGAAATTTACATATAACCTCAACACGAAGTAGATCGATTAAAATGTTGAAATCTGTGCATTTACTTCGGCTGTTTGGCTGAAAATACCCACAACGCGTTGCTGCAGTTTCAGTTTACTCAATAGCAGAAACAATTTTACTTTTTGCTTTGTGGCCACTACAAATAACCACAGCGTGAGTATTCCAGTTTTACCCACAACACATGCTGGTTGTAGAGTAGTTCTGTTGTAAAAGTGTGTGGTGAAACACTTTCTAAATATTTATTATTAAATGAAGTGATATTGAACTAATGTAACGTTACCTTAGCTAAACACGTAATTTGTCAGGCGGTTTCGGCCCTCAGAAGTAGACTTTTACTCTGGTGCCAGGGCAGTCCCTGGGACCGTCGGAATTTTCTGTAGAAATCTTGTGCTACATGCCACGGGACCGCTTTGTAATGGGCTGCTGCAACTATTCCGGACTGCTTTAGCCCCCACGCAATAATCAGACACCATTAGGTTGTAATTTTTTTTCTTTTTTCTGTATCCTTTTTTAATTTTTTTCACAATAATTATATTTTGTGTTCTTTTTAATGTGGTATTATTCAGGGTAATTACTTCAAATTATAAGTTAATAAAAACAAAATATAAGAAATGGTAATTCAGGATTTTAAATTAATTTGTTCCAGGAACTTCATAAAAAAGATAAAAATTACTATCGCTAATGCATATCGCTAAAGCAGAGCAAACATTAAAATGTTTTTTTTTCCTGCGCTTTCTTCTCTGTCAGTTTGGTACAAATATCGACAATGCATACAATATAAAAAATATATGCATATTTTATATAAAAGTACCTTTAAGTAAATTTCACAAAAAAAATATACTAATTGCTAATGGGCATTATTAAAACAAGGCAAACTGGAAAATATATTTTTTTTCTGGGATTCTGCACAGTAAATTTGGTACAAATGACAGTGTGAACAAGACAAAAATAAATGCAGTACACACATGAAAATAACTTATAGTAAAACTTCGCAAAAATAATACAAATCACTTATGGGCATCATTGAAGAAGGGTACGCAGTAAAATGGTTGTTCGGGACATTCTGCACAGTACGTAATCACTTTATTTATTTTGCTTTTAGTGACGAGTCCATCTATTTTCCTTTGCTTGCAACCTTTGCATCCTTTACGAACCTTCCTATTTTCTCCTTTTTTTTTTCTAATGTGTGTCGAGGTCGTCTTGACAACGTTGACTTTCCCCTCCCCGGTCAACTTGCACGAGAAAATGTTTCACAATGTGTTCTTCGAATGTAGTAATATTCATATTATTATTCTTAGTCAGTTTGTAGACGATATGGCTGTTCACCAAACTTGTACCAAATATTAACTCCAAGGCAATTTTCTTGTATCAAAACAACCTTTTCCTGAGTGATGAGTTGTAATTGCTCATTTGGTCTGATATGTCAATATGACTCTTCCCTTCATTGCAGTCAATGACAGCCATTGACTTAGATACGATTCCTAGTTTTGTTTGAACTGGTGCCATTTAATTTCCATGTTTTGTGGATAGCATTTGAACATTTCTCTTGTCCTTCCATTTAGAACAAGAATGCCATTTTGGCTCTCCTTTGCTATTATTTCCCCTTTTTTTAGTTTATATTTGTCAGTTGTCTTAGTTTATGAAGCCGGTAGTCTCCTTCACATTCCTAGTTATTTGGAAAATGCCAATTTTTCAAAATTATCTGGAATCTGTTTCGAGACATTGTGTTAGAACAAACAGGAGTCATATAAAGACAATCAGTACTCCGATATTTTGTTTAGTCTGGGAAGTTGACTCACCTCATGTACCCTAGAATGCCTGAAAACTGGATATTGCTCTTGTATATACTGTGGTACAGTTGCCTAATCTGTTAGTTTCCGTTATAGCTTCTTTTACAGTACCCTTCATAATTGCCTGCTCAGCATAACGATTAGTTTCAATTTACTATCATATCAATAATTTCGTTGTTTATAGATAAACGAAAAAATTCATCAGGTCGAGCATTCGACATATATGCTTGCATTTGGGGATCAATTGTGGGTTTGACTTGAAATGTAAACATTTTGGACCTACCTTCTAGATCTGTCCAAAATATATTGAATAGCTCGAATTCTCTTTCACGAGATTGAGCAACACACTCTTAAATTATTTGTCCTGGCACTGCACTATTACTAGGCTCTAGTATGGAGCTTATATGTGGCCCTCCACTAACACCATTGTTTACTGAATGGCGCTTTTTCTTTTCTTTTGGTGGTTGAAGCTAGACATCTTCATCTACAGAGGACGTACCATTGGAAGGAGTGTAGTTAGGGTCATCGGACAAATCATCTGCACCTCGTCAAAGCTCTCCAGGCTCTGAATCTAAAAGAAAACATTATAAATAAGAATAAAAGTAAGCAACAAACTCACGAATCAAACATTATGACATTGAGCATCTCTCACCTGTAGACGAGTCTAAAGTAGAAAGTTTATCTTCGGCTAACTGCAAGAGTTTCCTTGTCCTCTACAAATACATACTGCTACATTTGCGCCTGGGCACACACTAAACCCTTGACGTTATCACAAGTTGGCGAGCGGACAGGAGACAGGTCGTGTCAGGACACGCCTTTGTTACTGCACAGATGAGTCACCCACGCCCACTATACTACCAGCATCATTTTCCAGTTGCCATGGCGGTCCCCACTACCACTCGTCTTTCGAACTGTGCCAGAGCAGTCCTATGTACCGTTCTAAAAATTTTGAATTTTTGAGGCATTTAAAGAAACTGCTCAAAAACCTAGCACCAAGTAAAAGTATGAACATTTTTATCGGCGGCACCAGGGACCGCCATGGCAAATTACCTGCTAACAAAACCTTGGCTAACGTAAGTTTAGCTAACATAACCTTAGCTACTGCGACACCTTACCCGCCTGCGACACCTTACCCAAACATGAAAAATTGCGAAATGCTCAGAATCCGTAGTGGGCGAAAGTGGGATTGATTCGAATGCGTAGTGGGTGAAAGTGGAATTGCTCACGATAGGTAGTTAGCGAAATAGGGATTGCTCACGATGGGTAGTGGGCGAAACTGGGATTGCTCACGATGGGTAGTGGGCGAAACTGGGATTGCTCAGGATGCGTAGTCTCCAACCCTCATAGACTACAACAGTTATATATGGAAATCCATCTTTATCTATATTATTTGCTTGTATTGCATATGATCTTTCTTCTTTCGCAGCTTCTTCCATGGCTTCAGTCAAACATTGTAACCAAGCCTGTAAACATCAGAAAACATGTAGTTCAGAGGGAAGGAATAATTTTGTGTGAGCCATATTATGAAATGCTAATTATTTAATTACTCTTACTAATTTTTATGATTTTGTTTCTGTCGGACTGCAAAATTAAGAAATACATTTTACGAAATATTTGGAAAAAACTATTTAAACGTGTAAAATATTTTAATAAAATATTTTTATAATCAAAGTGCGTTCCTCCATTTAATTTTACTTATTTATTCTTACAGGGAACATCCATGGGACAGCTAATAGAAACCCCCATTTTTTATCACAAATTTCCTACTACAGATTTTTTGGTGTGTATTGTGTTTTGTAGTAAAATTTTTTGTACATGACAGATAATTAATTACTAATTTATCGGAATCGAAAACAAAAATTAAAAAATGAACAAAAGTGAGCATTATTACCTCGCCAATTTGTTGTTCTTTTTGATACGTTGGTTTACTTGGGGCAGGGACTTCCATCATAGACAAGAATTGACTAATCAGCATGCTCTTTGCTAGTCAAAATGGTTCCCCACGTGGCTGCTGTGTTCAGTGTCTTCGACTGATTTTTATCTATTACAGTTTCTGCGTTGCAAGAATTACACTTGAAAAGTAAGAAGGCTCCGAAGCCCCAAAAGCTTTTCCTTCTGAAATGAAAAGTATCCTTTCACCCTTGCTTTGCACTCGACTGTGTGCTTTTCCAAATTTCTTGCTTCCGAGATCAAATGCTGTATTTCGCATATTCGCATGCCTGTCAAATTTTTTAAGGAAGCATCTCTACCTCCTACTTTGTGAACAACCTCTACGCACAGTTCCCTGAAAACCAAAATTAAAATATAAAAGCATTCGTAGCACGAATACCTAAGCTACTGGTACTGTACAGTAGAACCAATTTGCAATGTCACTGCATTTTCATAATGGACGATTCCTATTTAAAGTAAAGTATTTCTAATAAGTTATTTGAAGTGTGTTTGCTGTTAGAAATTTTCTATAAACGTATGTAGTACGTTAAATCTGAATCTTATTTATCTACACAGCATCAGTAATATTTCATGGCACAGAAATGTACAAAAATCTACATACAGTTAGCAATACTATACAGAACAAAATTATATAAGGCATCATGCTTACGGTAAGTCTGACAGAGAAACTTCGTCTGCCGGGACTGCTTCTGGGATTGCAACAGCACTGTCCTTGTGTCAGTGTTGGTTGAAGAATATACGTTTCTTCAGACAAATCCATGTATGTTTTATCTTTTGTTGGAGAAACTCTTGTTTCGTAAATTTTTGTGGTAGATTCACTTAAGTTAGTAGTCTCCATACGTTTTCGGAGTAGATCCCCTGTAACAATAAAGAGTTGGATAATCACCTGGAAATGTATATATACACCATTATCATCGTCTCAGGTTCTTAAACTAACTTAACTAAGTTCATGATACTTGGATATTGTTCAGTGCCTTTTTCTTTAGTGTGTAATGTGTTAGCCGCGCGTCCTCTTGCTGAGCTGAGACGTTCAGGCATACTGTACTGGATCGTAGAAATGTTGAAATTAATATATTCCATTAAAGAAAGTTATTACTTATAAGTATTTATAATTTATATTACGTAATATATAGGATTTTAATTTATCGCACGCTTATCTAACGATATATGCACATAAGCATTGAAAACAATCAAATTATAATTCAGTTACACGCAACAATAATAGTGAACATACTATGAATTCGAAAAATAAATATTTTGCAGTGCTACACAGCTTTAAACCTTAGCTACATTTTTACTGTGAAAGAAACATTAGCAACCAAGTATATACTTTTTATTTACCATTTTAGAGTAACTTTAATGGCTGCCGCATTACGGTGCGTGTAGCAAGAGATATAAATAGAGTGACAAATTTCTCATAAGCTGTGAGAGAATGAAATGCAATACTTACAGTTGCAGCAGACGTTGCAAGGGAAACTGCACGTCTTCGAAGCATTCAAGAAAGTCCTCCTCTGTGGACAATNACGGTGCGTGTAGCAAGAGATATAAATAGAGTGACAAATTTCTCATAAGCTGTGAGAGAATGAAATGCAATACTTATGCAAGGGAAACTGTACTTCTCGTCAACGAAGCATTCAAGAAAGTCCTCCTCTGTGGACAATTGCCATCTGGAGTTGGTTTCAGGAATCATTCCTTGTGTCGGGGAGTTATTCACAATTGTATCAATTGGCTTAACCCCTGCAGGAGCAATTTCGGCGCATTCCCTGGTAATGTAGTTACATATGGTTTATTACTAAAGTTGATGTTAATGGGGGAAAAAACATAATACCAGGACATTTCGTAAAAATTCAGATATGTCTATGAATTTCAGGCACCGCGTAAATATTATTTATTGAAATTAGTTAGAAATTAATTACATAAATAAAATAGCTAATAAAATTTAAATGATGCACAGAAAAGAAAGCTGCAGTGTACACACATTTTATAAAATGTAGCTAACTCAGGTGATTTCACATTATAACAATAAGTAATTCAATGTCCTAAATTGTAAATGTACAGATTTTTAGATAAAATAAAAATAATCTGCACGGAAAAATGAGCACTTATTTTATCAACAGAGAAACACAAAAAACCGGCAACAATATAAACTCTCCGATTTTCAGCCAATCTGAGCAACACACATCAGTGGAAGAGCCTCTAACAGGAATCAGTGGAAGATAATACAGTAGGCTCCTTCTAGTAAACGGTATTAGTTATAAAATAATTATAGAATAATTGTTCCAGCCACAGACTGACTGAGATTTGAATACAATGTAAGGTATTTTGTTGTGAAACTGTTATCTAACTTACTGCGCTATCAAATCGTGACGTGAACAGGAAATATATGCGTATTCAACTCCAGCTATTTATTTGAGAATAAATATCGTCCAATTGTGGTTTTTTCTGCCAATTAGTGCCACGAGATTTGTTTGCATAAATAGCACGTGTCGTGTTGTATAATTTTATCAGCGCAGTGAATTCGCCACATTTAATGTAGTGTAAAGATACCAGAGTGCCATGACGGTTAGTGAGAACGAAATGAAAGCCAGAATATTAGCGATGACTTGTAAATTATTATTGTAGGCGAAAACGCCTTAAAGATAAGTATGTTTTGTTGCTTTATTTCACCCATATGTATATGCAATGCAATGCAATGCAATGCATTGCAATGCAACGCAACGCAACGTTATTCTGAAGTTGTATAAACAGTAAAGGGCCTTTCACGCTTAGGAATAAATACTGAATCCAAGGAATGATTTCAAGTTATTGGATTAAGAAAATATTTCATGGTTTGCACGCTTCAGTGAATTGAATTTGATAAAAACTGAAGTGGATAATGTAATATAATTTTTATATTTAACAACATCAATCTTAAAAATGGCCATAAAAGTAATAAATTAAAATTTTGTAATAACCACACGAAATAATGTCTCAATATACAAGCAATCACGGTTTTGAAAACTTTTCATTTACTTCCTACAAAACATTAATAAATATTATTTTCCTTTTTTTAATGTGGTCATGCCGAATTGTGCTCTCACCGAATTCAGGTACTGTAGGGAGCTGACGAGAAGGCAAAACCTTGGAGAGGGGTGGTGGTTGGAGCCGGATAGCCGGACACTCGCTAATGCATGCTGCACTACTAGCCACTACAAAATCTGTAGGCAATTAGGCGGAACCGCAGGTACATACACGCAGAGGGTAGACACACTATGGGACACGGTTGAACACATTTTCCAATCAAACCTTATAGACCAAAACTTTTACCGTGAATTATACATTTTTTTTTTACATATTTGCTTACATATAGAACGTCTTAATTCTAATCACAGTTTATTATAATTTTATGCAACAAAATAAGTTTATTATTATTTATCCCTTGAACATTTTTTCTTACACTTTGTTGTGCATTTCACTACTTTCAGAGTGGTATTCATGACAAAATAATAATGGCGTGGCTTGCCTTCAGGAAGTATGTTTAAGAGTGAATTTGTGAGTAAATAATTTATTTACTCCTGTATTCGTGTTTAATAATGCGGAGCAGTTTTAATATTAATCTAACGTTGGGATTATTTTGTTTAATTCTGTTGCAGCCACGTCATTTTGTATAGCGCATATACGTAGAAAATGTAAAGACAAAGCACACGATGGAAACATCACATCAAAGTCCAAAATTTGTTGAAATGAATTATGTTGGTTAAAATACCGGTAATGAAAAAATACATTACACTGAAAACATTTAAACTAAACTCAACACATTTTAGTTTTTAGAGCTAGAAAAAAGCAGCAGGTACTTTGCTTGCAAAAAAAGAAATTCCCAACTATTATTCAACCAAATTTGTTCGCTATATGTACTTGAAATGCAAGTAAATGTCAAAGTGTTTGTGTTACAAGAATTAGGTTACAATTTGTCAAAAGTCAGCGGGCTGAACCAAGTTCGTTAAGGGATGGGGGTATTGTTTAAATAAAAGTTAATTATTATTTCCTATTTTTATTTACAAAACAAAATTCTCTCGACTCAACATCTCACAATACATTCATATCACTTGCTGTTTACAATTACTGACTTCAATCAATCAACTTTACAACTACCTCAAATGAATAATGTAATTGAATAATCAAAAATCAGTCCCAATATACAGGGTATTTAAACCTATTAAATTATTTTTAATAGATTATATGTCCATATTTGACAGTTCCAATATTTACAATAAAATCCGTATTCCGTCCCACCTCAGTACAGCTCATGTCCCACCAGCCCGCAGTGTTCTAGAGTTCTTTGAGCGCCCTCACGCACGGTAGGTTTCACTCATCTTGTTTCATGCCCTCTCATTCATTGACGCCACCAACATCTCGTTCGCCATCGTCTCGCAATCTCCCGGGCGTCGTCCGCAATTGACTTCGCTTTCGCACTCAGCCAGATGGCCTTCGCCAAAGACTGCCGACAGTCCAACCTTGGCTTTTATTTATAGGGTCGTAGGCCATCACCCAGAAATTTTTATACATCCCGCATTGCGCCGAGGCTCCTAATTCAGATAATATTCGTACGCCTTCTCTACATATGCCGGCTCCTCCCGCAGGGGGAGGAAGAGGGTCTGTGACGCCAGCCAGGTCTCGCCGCTGTCAATCATTCCACCGTATACCGTTAAGAGGAAGGGTGGGACGAGGCAGCTAGCAAGTCAGCCATGGCAGTGGAGGGACGAGGTGGGTCACCTCAGACCGCGCATAACGGGAGCTCGCAGCCAGTCCGAGCTGCAGTGCGTATAAGTATTACAAGTGAGTTTAACTGTGCGTAAATAGAATTTTAAAGGAGCAGCGAATTCGATTTTGTGTTTGTATAGTTTGCGTTTTCTCATAGCGATTGCGACAAAAAAACCTAGCCATTGGATAACATTGAATGTCCACTCTGTACTAGTACTTTATATACTCTATGCATACACACAGGCGGAGAAAAGCATTCCTTAGGCCTGGTTTATAAAAAAACTAACTGGCAAAATTGCAGCGGCGTAAGAAAGTGAACTCTGAAATCTTTAGGTGCCAGTTTATAAAAGTTCCTTGCGACTTTTATAACAGGTACCTACCTAAAGATTTCAGAGTTTGATATTTTGCGTCGTTGCAATTTTGCGAGTGTTGCGTTATTACTATTTTTATAAACCAAGCCTTAGCCTTGCCTTCTCGTCAGCTCCCTATGTACCCGTACACGTATAGTCTTGCATACGTCACCTGTCGGCGCCGTGATTCACGAACCCGGACAGCATTCTCATAGAGAAAAAATTTGTAAACAAACATTTGCTTGGGTTCACGGTGGAAAACGGGTATGTGCAATAGGTACTATCTACGACATCGTTCATAATTATCATGTATGTTTCATCTTGAAGCATGGCACAAGATTTAGAAGTTTTGTTTTCAACACGTATTCTTTCATTACAATCTCATAATTGTAAAATTAGTTACAAAAATTACACAACACATCCATCTCGCTACACAGTAACACGATTTACGGGTATAATGCATTCATACCTATAGTAATGCATTTACATATTACATATGCAGTATATGTATGCACACATATGTAGACGTAAATAACTTTACATGCATCAAGTGTTATACTTACTTCAGACGCCTGACCGGTATGTGTAAAAATTTGTGTCTGGCCTTTTTAAGACGAAACGATTTCTGTCTGTCGGCATCCATGGCGCGGCGCCTACAAAGCTAAAAGTGTTAAGGTACAAATTTTTTCCAAATTTGACGGTCGTTACTGATGTTTACGACATCTAACAGCATATAATTAAAAAACAAAGAAAACTTTATACTACTGATAACAATAGCATTGCAGCTTTCTCTAAAATCTCCAGTGTCAAGAAATCAAAACGTATTTCGAAACAGGAAGAACAGACCACACATATTCCAATTAATACTTCTAACNCTTGCTGACTTGGAGTCCGTTTTTTGTCCGAAAAGCGGTGAAAAAGTGAACACATTGGGACATCCCAATAAACGATGTACACCCTACGGTGGACGGCTTTGTGTCGTATCGTTTAGAAATGGTTGTCGGGAAATCAACGGCGGCAACCCACAGCGCTTTACGTCCGTATTATGTGGCATGTGAAGGCATCCATAAAACTACCTTTGTCAATTGCGAGCAAGGCTTCATGTATGGCGTCTTAAATCCTATTGACTTGCCGCAAAATGTGTTGTTGTTGGGTGTAATTTTTCAGGATAGTTTCGTCTTTTATTTTTTAATACTCTTATGTNCTTGCCGCAAAATGTGTTGTTGTTGGGTGTAATTTTTCAGGATAGTTTCGTCTTTTATTTTTTAATACTCTTATGTATGAAGTCGCCTTAAATAAAAATTTTATTGTAGGGGATTTACTGAAAAGAGTCGAATGCCTTTGAAACGGATGAATGAGAACAAGTTTCACATGGGTGAGTATCCCTGAAATCACAGTAGAAGGGCTGATGGAAGCAAAACATTAGGCAAAATTTTCTTAAATTAATGGAAAACATTTTTATGAGGTAGGTTGAATCTCGTCTTATTGAGAGTGGAGCATATGTAAAAAGAGTAAGTGTTATTACTGTATACTTCCTTTCTATCTTTATATACCGCTATCCGAGAGTTTTGTCTGACTCTGAGTGGGTGGAGACAGTATATTTTAACCAGGACTTACGGATGGGCGAAACGTTCCATTATAAACAACACTTTGTTCTTATTCTGCCCACGTTTAACAATGTTAGTGGAATACATGCACCGTGTTGTTTTTTAAATACCTGCTTAGGATCTATTTTTATGTGTATATGTAAAATCGGCATCGTCATGGACATCATCACTTTATTCATGTGTTAGTCAAGTTTAACTGGAAAAATGTTATGCGTGTGTATATGTTGCTAACGTGTTTACTCGTATATGCGCATAAAGAAAATAAAAACTTCATTTTAAAAATCACTTTCCACTGATTCAAATGTTTTACTTGTGATTCGACGTTGAAATATAGAACTCATTCCCAACTCTACAGAGACCATTCCAGTCACAATGTGTTTTCTGAAATATAGCGCAGTTAAGGATAAAGA
The DNA here is from genome assembly GCA_002778355.1 of Clitarchus hookeri. NCBI lineage: Eukaryota > Metazoa > Arthropoda > Insecta > Phasmatodea > Phasmatidae > Clitarchus > Clitarchus hookeri. Next base: position 498,397 of record NQII01000037.1, read on the forward strand.
ATTTTTTTTTTTTTTTCAAAAGTGATCACTTTACCGTAAACACCATCACTTAATTATTAAAAAAATAGCAAACTAACTGAATTAGGGAAATTAATTTCCAGTTACACCTACATTAGAAAGGTTTTTGTTTCACTCGTTAACTCACTAGTTCTAAATTCATGTACGCATGCCTTGCCTGGTCCTAACTCACGGAGTTCTTAGATTTGTCGGCCATGTTAGGAATGACACTGTTGTGCTACTGCGATATTACACGGATAAACTACAATACAGCCGGGGTAAGAAATACATATACATATATCCAACACCAACAATAAGGCTTCTACTCTTCTCTGTGTGTTTGCGAGAGAGAGAGAGAGAGAGAGAGAGTGTGAGAGAGAGAGTATACACGCTAACGTGAATGCATCATTTAATGCGCTTTTTTCTCCCTCTATTTTGTGCACACACGCGCGCACACAAACACACATAAAAAAAAATAATTGTGTAAAATAATGAGTATTTTGTTATACCTTACCGGTGTTTATGATATTTAGGTGTAAGCCTCTTCTTTTTTCTTGAAGGGAAACTTCGTGCCTTTTTCGATTGGACACTTCCTGTGTACCCACATTCTTTTACTTTCATCGCACTACCACTGTAGAGCCTGCTTTCACTTGATCGCAATACACCTGGCAGCGCACCTAAACCAGACTGCACAAGTAGTGACACTCGTGCTGGCCAAACTATTAGTGCGAGTCACCNACACCTGGCAGCGCACCTAAACCAGACTGCACAAGTAGTGACACTCGTGCTGGCCAAACTATTAGTGCGAGTCACCCTCATCCTGTCCCTTCCACCTAGTAACACATTACAGTCGCTTCAAATGCTTGTGCGACAATTTCCGCACAGTCAGGCTATTCGACGCATTTTCTTCCAGTGGACAAAAGATTACAGCTAGAAATGAAAATAACGCGTATTTAGTTTCTCTTTGAACAGAGTATAAAATATTTACTTTAGAAGCAAATAGTAACGTCTATGTTCTTACATAAAAAAATTATACTTAAAGTTATTTTCAATTATGGCATATTACAGAAACAAACTGAAAATTTCACAAAAATATTATTCAAATCAGTATATAATACGTTTACAATACTTTCAGACTATAACACTGTGACTTTTATAAAATTACGTACATTACTCTATCACAATACACTGAAGAGCCAAAAAAATGATACACCTGCCTAATATCGTGTAGGCCTTCGGCTCCGAAATCCCATATCAATGATGGTCCTTTGAATAGTTCGCACTCTGGCGCTTGTTGATGCCCCAGCATTGAAATCTGTGCCAATTTGAGAAAGGATTGCACGTCTGTCACGTTTAATTATTCTCGTCAGTGGTCGTTTGTTCCATTCTGTCACGATCTTTTTCCGGTCGCAGCGATGTTGAAGATTTGTTGTTTTACCGGATTCCCGATATTCACGGTACACTCGTGATATGGTCGTACGCGAAAATCCATATTGTATCGCTACTTCGGAGATGCAATGTCCCATCTCTCGTGCGCCGACTATAACACCACGTTCAAAATCACTTAAATCTTGATAACCTGCCATTGTAGTAGCAGTAACCGATCTAGCATCTTTGCCAGACGCTTGTTGTCTTATATAGGCGCTGCCGCGTTACTCTGATTGGTTCAGTACCCCAGTTATTTGCATACGCACGCCTATACCAGTTTTTTTGGCTCTTCAGTGTACAATCTATACAAGAAATAAAGTTTGTTTTCTTTTAAATTATGACAGCTGCTCTAGTATAGTTTGGTATGCTATGTATTGATTGTGCAGATAGTTGCAGCTCTACGAAGAAAGTGAGTTCAAAGAAGCCTACAGAAAATTATATATATATTCATAAATTGCGTGAGCGATAAGATTAAAATTGTATTAATCGTTCACAAATATTATTCTTTTTCAATCACATTTTCATCGATTTTACACATAACCATTCCTTTCAAATGTCATTGTATAGACAAGTACATAAATTACAATTTTTGTTGTGCGCTTTACCTACGTTTTATTGTGTTTTACGCATGACAACCTCCATAATTGTAAGTTTACAGTAATTACATAATCAAATTTTAGTTTCAAATTTAGATAAGTGAAATGTGTGCGATTTACATAAAAGGTTTTTTTGCTGCATGACAACAGGCATAATAACATACACCTTCAATGGTTGGTTGCTCATGATCGCATTAGTTGCATCGCTGTAATTTTTCTAGGCAGCAGCAAATGCTCGTGGCGATAGCCAGAGACTCAGGTAGACACGCGCCCCCTCCGGGCACAACTCTTCCAACTGTTGACAACCCATTGCCAGGCCTGTTATCGCGCACATCATCACCTCAACCTCCCTGTGCATTCATCTTTTGACATCTTCACGTAGTTCTACTTACTACTGCTGCGCTACGAAGGCAGCAGCTTTCTAGGTATATTATAGCATTTTTATGTACTTACAAGATTGTACGGTTATTTTTCATGTTATTGTTATTGCGATTGATTTATATGAAATTATACATTAATATATTTGTATGTTTGCAAAAAAAATTGTATTTGACATTATTTTAAATTTTAAAAATTAATAATTTAGTCAACAGGTGTGTTATGTATTGGAAATTATTTTCATAAACTTTACTTTTAGCACACCTATAATATGTTATGCGAATATTTTCTCAGATACAATCATAGAAAAAACTGCTAAATTGATTATATGAAGTTTTTTTAATAAAACTAACTTTGTAATTCATTCAGAGAAGAAAAACGCACTTTCTTAAGTAAAAATTGAAATTTTAATTAATTAATTTAACNTAACTTTGTAATTCATTCAGAGAAGAAAAACGCACTTTCTTAAGTAAAAATTGAAATTTTAATTAATTAATTTAACCATTAAAGAAACTTACTACTGTGACGTATTTTACACTGAAAAAAAATATCAACACTTATGTTTCATATGAAACCCAAGCCATATTTTTCTAACGATTTAAAGTGTTCTACATTTACTGTGTTGATGGTTGCGTCACTATAAGGAAATCCACTTTACTTCTACCTTAAATTCTGACATGGTTGTCAAGAAGGCTTCTAATCACTGGATGGACAGCCGAAAAAGTTACCCTATTTTCACTATAAAGAACATTAGTTGCAGCTTTCAGAGGCTTCAACAGAGTGATCAGTTCTTCTAGTAGAGACCAGTCGCGTTCACAGATTTCAAACTTGACAGCGATGGCGGCCTTTGTGTATACTTGATCTGCCAGGACAGCGCTGATTGACTACGATTGCGTAGAAAAGTGTCGCACGTCATGAAGGTTGAATCCCACCGTGTAGGGCAACTTCGAATAAGTTGTTCATTGTTCATGGTTCAGACCAACCTTGTTTTCTGCAAGGCAGAAGAAGCAACGACGGAATGCTTAAAGTGACCGTCATGGCTTATTTTATATCACAAACAATACTCCTGTACACTTTTTACGGCATCCGTTATGGAAATTTGTCTAACAGTTTATACTGTGCTTGACATCACCTAAGACACGAACCGCAGCTGTAATAGAACTTGCATTATCANATTTGTCTAACAGTTTATACTGTGCTTGACATCACCTAAGACACGAACCGCAGCTGTAATAGAACTTGCATTATCGTAATAACAGCATGAAGTTTAACAGCTATGCTCCAGTCTTCGAGAACTGTGTTTCGATCCGTCGTCTCTGCGAATTTCCATACCCAGCTTGGTTTTGGCATTTTGCTATTTTCTCCCGCTAAACTGTAAGCTAACGAAGAACGTTNGCGAATTTCCATACCCAGCTTGGTTTTGGCATTTTGCTATTTTCTCCCGCTAAACTGTAAGCTAACGAAGAACGTTAACTGCTGTTGTGACGCGATCAGGTAACACAACTGGCAACGACACTGATGGAGTTCTTTGCACTTTGATTGCGAATGTTATAACATAGTACAGGAGGGGGGCAGCGACCCGAGCGACAATTAATGACAATTCTAAGAACGAAGAGAACGCGGCTGGAGTGGGGAAACCACAGACCAAAGGAACCTAAAGCATCGCCGGAAATATACGCAAACACCTCCACCAGGTACCCGATTAATCGGGTACGACACGCACTATGCATAACGGGTACCAGAGTACTGGCGGTTTCTGGTACCCGTACCCGACCTTACGCTTACCCGGGTATTTTCGCTACGGGTACCTGCTGTAACGGGAACCCGGGTCTCGTCATCAGCCCTACTCTCCACTGCACCGAAGTAGTCTGAAATGGTTGTTTCGAACACAGCCTAATGGCAGGGACACCGAAACTTGGTAAGGAAATGACCAACCTCATGCGTTTGCATTCCGCTTAGGGGGCGGCCATCTTTNGGCAGGGACACCGAAACTTGGTAAGGAAATGACCAACCTCATGCGTTTGCATTCCGCTTAGGGGGCGGCCATCTTTGCAGCCAATGCCAAAATGTGCAAAAATTTGCAAAATTTATTTTCAAAAAATTATTTTTTCACTAAATTAATTTTTTAAAAATTTATAATTCAAAATTACCGTTTTGAAAAGTGTGATTTAATATTTCAAAATATTTATTTAACTTTTGAAAAGTTCCAATTTTTCAAAAGTTTCAAAAAAAATATTTTTTCTCGTGAATTCCCTGGTGGCCATGTTAGTTCATGGAGAATCCCTAAGCCGACGCCAAGGGGNGGCAGGGACACCGAAACTTGGTAAGGAAATGACCAACCTCATGCGTTTGCATTCCGCTTAGGGGGCGGCCATCTTGGCAGCCAATGCCAAAATGTGCAAAAATTTGCAAAATTTATTTTCAAAAAATTATTTTTTCACAAAATTAATTTTTTACAAATTTATAATTCAAAATTACCGTTTTGAAAAGTGTGATTTAATATTTCAAAATATTTATTTAACTTTTGAAAAGTTCAAATTTTTCAAAAGTTCCAAAAAAATATTTTTTCTCGTGAATTCCCTGGTGGCCATGTTAGTTCATGGAGAATCCCTAAGCCGACGCCAAGGGGTCAGCCATGTTGGTTGTGACTCCCGAAGACGACGCACCCAAGGGTTCTGCTCTGGCATTCAAGGGGGGGTCGCAGTGACGCAATGGGTAGAGCGCAACTCCACGCTCTTGCATTCATGCGACGACGACGAATCCCAACACAGATGCAGCCAGGACATAGCTTCGGAGTCGTTACGTCATGCTCTGGCATTCAAGGGGGGCCGCACTGAAGCAATGGGTAGAGCACAACTCCACGCTCTCGCATTCACGCAGCCAGGACATAGCTTCGGGGACATCACACTCAAGCATTCCAAAGGAAGGGTGCCGCGGTGTAGTAATGGGTAGAGCGCAACTCCACGCTCTTACATTCACGAACCTATGGAGGCATCTCCCAACAGAGACGCAGCCAGGACATAGCTTCGGGACGTCATGCATTCAAGGGAGATGCCACGGTGAAGTAATGGGTAGAGCACAACTTCACGAGCTCGCATTCCCAAAAGAGGTGACGTAGATGGCAACTTAAATGTAACGCTCCAGCATGTCTAATTCAATGGGGCCGCAGTAGCGTAGTGGATGTTAAAACATCACGCTCCTGCATTCTTAGGGAGTGCAGCAGCAACAGCGACTCCCAAGAGACACGCCAGCTATGTGCTAGAGCCTTGCACGTGTGTTTAAAAAATATTATACATATATATATAAGTCCTACCTTCACGTGTGTTAATCCCATCCCGACCCCGGCCCCTGCCCTGCGAGAGAGACACAAAAATATTACACACATATATATAAATATATATAATTCCTACAATCACACACACACACCCTCCCCCCTCCCAGCAGCAGCATACTTACATACAAGTGCGATCGCGCCCGCGTCGCACATCCTGGCCTATCGACACTTACCTTATGCTGCGTTGTCCTCCCAATTACCATCAACATGGCATAACCATGTAGATGGGCCCTGGGCTTGGAACTGGGCAGTACACTATTCCTATGACACTACCAATATATATAAAAAATATATATTGGTAACATTACAAATATAGTGTACAGGCTGGTTACAATGCTGCAGCCAGTGGAAAAGCGAGTTCTTTAGACAATGGGAAAATAATTGTATATATAAAAAATTTAGAGAAGAGCACTACAGTGTGATACCAAGAACGTGCGAGGGTGGGACAAAAGATAGGAGGAGTCACATGTGTGGCAATTAGCCGTATGGTGCCACACACACACACACACACACATATACATGACAAAAAATAACAATAATATGAACAATCGCAATTGATAAAAGAAGTAGTATGGTGGTGGAAACCACCATACGTTAAAGTAACGTGACAAGACGACTGAAAATAAAAAAAACAGGAGCTGTACAAAACAAAGCGTGAAACAAAACAAGCGTGCCAAGGTGGTGATGAACATCTCGGTAGGACATCTGGGGGGGTTGGAACCAAGATATAGATGGAGTCACAGACGTGACAATATATATCACTAGCATGAATATCTCTTGTGGAGAGAGTTGTAGTCACATAAGTGACAATTTATATATATAGAGCAGTAGCATGAGGTTATCAAGAATGGATGACGTACAAAACGAACGCCCAGCTGACCGAGGTTGACAAACGTACACTTACATACGTAAAAAATTAGCATGTTATACAGCATGTTGTGAAAAACATGATTGTTGGTATACCTGGCAAGGCGACAACGGCTTGCATGTGCTCCAGTATACCTCGCTGGAGAAAAAGAAAACCATGTACAGGACGTGCTGGTAACAGGCCTGGCAAGTAAGATGGGCGCTTGCATGCGCTCCAGTGTGTTACCACCCAGTGTACCTGGCAAGGAGAAGACTGACACCCTTGCAAAGGCTACAGTACACCGAATCAGACAGCGAGTAGGCCAATAAAAAATAGTAAACCTGGCGAGCCATCCAGTCTTGCACGAGCTCCAGTATACTGCAGGAAACAAACTGATAATCTACCTGACAATGTTAGGAACATACTTCTTGAACGAGCTATAGTAGACTATCAGGCAGCACACCTGGCAAGCCTGCAAAACACTTGCATGCGCTACAGCATGCTTATCGAGAAATATGGCTACCAAAAAAAACCCTCAGCAATATACCTGACAAGCGGAATACGAAG
>NQII01000037.1:511688-527189 GCA_002778355.1 Clitarchus hookeri
TGTGTATATATATATATATATATATATATATATATATATACACAATTCTTCGTACTTGATGTACGATTATGTTAACAATATAAGCAAAAAAACATTGTTGTGTGTTAACAAAAACAGTAAGTATTTTTAACTATACAACTGAAAGCAAAGATTGTCACACTCGTACATTAAATTACTTTTATGCCAAACACAATGCACGTTTTCCATTATGTGAACACATCAAAACAGTTACAAAACCTATAAGCAAAACCTTTTTGTTAAAAACTATTACAAATAATACTGTTTTGTGTAACCCCATCTCCATAACTATACAATTAAAAGCAAAGATTGTCACACACACAATTCAAATTGATGTAAAAAGTACATTATTATTGTTCAAGACATTGCAAATAAAAACCTTTGAGCACTACACATTTGCAAGTAGTGTATTGAAGAGCTGTATCAGTACGGTTTTCCTCTCTGCAACAGTTAAATGTCTCACGTCATGTAGTGATGAGTTCCAGCAACTCAGGCAGGCGGTAGCCGCAGCGATCGGCTTCTTACGGTCAGGGCGTGTCGCACGCTGTCGAGGGCCCTTAACTGCAGTCATCGGCTTCTTACGTTTCGAGGCTGCAGCGGGCGGCCGGACAGCGTCACCGGTGATGTCAATCACGGCTGCAGAACCCTTCTTTGTACGTTTGGAGGCTGCAGCACGCAGCGGCTGGGTAGCAATTTCCATCACGGCAGCAGCAGCAGGAACAGACGTCTCTGACATAGGTACATAGTCGGGAAGGTGAACTCGAATCGCATCGTGTAGCAAAGCATGCGTAATCCTTCGTCCGCTCCACTAGGCAAGGGAGCATCTGTTCGCATATTGTGAACAACACATCTCCCCAATACATTGCAGTCAATCATCTGCTGACATGTCTCGTATGAAACAGGTATGTGGGCAAACAGCCAATGTGCTATGCCGTCACAGTTCACTGTACGAGCGTGCATCTGGAGTGGTGGCAGCTGGATCTCCTGCAGCTGCAAGTTCATAGGTGATGGTGCCGTCCCCAGGCGTCACACTGCTGTAGGCGGTCTCCGGACGGAACGGCACATTCATCTTGAGCACACTGAGGTCGACTGGTAGGTAAACAGTGCNTACACAGCGTCGACACCAGCTTTGACCAATAGCAGGAGAAGGCGTGCAAGTAGATTGTACACTGCCTGGCAGCTTTTACACTTGCTGCGACAAGTCAATTCACCCTCGACCGACGCCGTACCACCTTCACTCTTCATTACGTAGTAATAAAACAGCTGTTGTTGTTTAGGCGTTACTTATATACGGCCTCCCACAGACACGTACATGAAGCAAGTGAAGCACTTGTTATTTCAATTGAAGAGACAACATATATTAGCAGCGCATGGTAGAGTCCATTTACAACCGCAGTCTACCAGCGCGGTTGTATGTATGTGCCCCGTACACTCTTCGGACCAGCATTAGGTAGAGCCGGTATTGACATCGTGCAGGGCATAGTTAAATTTCTTGCTCCCATGGAGGCGTTAATCACGTAGTTCGGTAATATCTTCAATTTCGGCACGTGTTGCTAGTGTGCGCCCATTTTCAGGCAGCTCACTGTTTGGCCGGAGATTGAAGACAGCACACTGTTCGCACTTGTAGCAGGGCAGGATGTCCCAGTGGAAGTTGTCCCAGGTGTCGTGATATCCCCACAAATGATTGTCACCATCACATATCTGTACTTGCTCGTGTCCCAGCTCAGGTTTAAACATTACTCTTCTATAACCAATAAAGTAACTCGAGTACAAGTTCACATCTTCCGGCAGAAACGTCACACAGTCAGTTATGTTAAATGTATTGCACATGACGGACGATAGTTCTCTTCTGAATGATAAACAAATGTCTACTGCGGCAGGTTCAAACACTTGTCCCTTCTTATATTGTAGCCAGGTACGCCTCACATGTTAACGGAGAACACATACGCGTCCAAGTAATTTTACCTCCGTTCATGCAGGTCGTATGTCTGTCGCCGGTACAGCACTCTGTTCAGCGGGTAATTACACTGGCAGTGGCAGCATCGCAAAGTTCATAAGCTATTGCACAAGTAAACCAAACCTGGCGTATATACTCGGTGCCTGCTTGCGTTAACAGAGTACTGAGTGAGCACGGCAGCGTATAGCCGGGCCTTAGGTGATATACAGCACATGTCGTTACATTACACGGTACCGAGAGAAAAGTATCCTCATTGATACGACACACCCAGTGGTCGAGTCCGGTACAGCATTCTACCTGGGCAGGCTGGCCGGGAGGTTTGAAGTGAACTCTCCTGTAGCCAATCGTGACTTCGCCCTCGTACGTGACTAGCGGGTCGAATGTTGCTTGCATGGTTGCAGACAGACGGCCACGGACTAAGTGCAGTGACGCTGGGTTGACCACCATGTGAAATATGTGAGACAAAATTAAAAAAAATTTCAGAGACGGTGGTGGGGTCATGTAACATTTATATGTGCTAGGAGCAGCTTTATGAAAATTGTACGGCGTGCATAGACCGTCCGTGGTTAATGGGCTTAATGCCCGCATAGCTAAACCTGACTGTGGACGTATTCAGCTTGACCATATCGGCGTCGGTGATAAGTTGTACGTACCGAGTCGGCAGCCGAATGCGGAATTCCTCGTCTAACATGCATGTGACACACTTGCCACATGCAGTCTCGGTCCTCCGGAAATCGGAGGCTAAGTACAGCTTTCCTATGACCAGGTTTGACAGTGCTGTGTACTGCCCATCCCATTAAGCTTAGTGAGGAGTCCTTCCATTGCTGCTGCTGCCGTTGTAGATACCGGACTAGTACTATAGTTACCCCCATCGCAGGCAGCCCTATTTATATCGGTCCGGGCGGTGTTTTTGGGACAATAAGTTGACCCTCGCAGCAACTTTCCCCCTTCCAACGCCTTAACAGCAGAGCATTCAGGCACGGACACGTACGCCCGAGCCTACAAGTGGTGCACACGTGGAGGATTTTTTTAATATATATATATATATATTTTTTTTTTTATTGTTGTTTTTATTGAACATAAACTGACACTGTACAGAAATTAATAAATACACATGAAAGGTTACAAGAGAGTACATGTATGCCAGCCAAATAAGGCTCTTCTACAGAATTGGATTTTGTGTGACGTAGTTAGCTGGAAGAAGAAAGAAAAGACAATGATTAATGATACAATCTGGGGAAAAATTCTCCAAAACCCCAAGTGGAAGAAAATAATAAAATAATAGTTAAAAAAATAAAATTAAAAACTAATCAAACCGACATTGATGCGGTGAACTGCAGTATATAAACGGACAGATAAAAATTTTTTATATATACCGGGGCGGTCAAGCGCCCACAGCCAAGGGAATTTAGGAGGGTAGTGGAAAAACAATAAGAGGGAGTAGTGTGTATATAATGTGATGGCGGGCAAGGCGCCCACAACCTTAGGTTTTTCTGTATAAAAAGGACGGAAGGAATCATGAGTAAACGGACGGTTATAATGTGTTGCGGCGGACAAGGCGTCCGCAACCATAGGTGTAAGTGTAGTTTGTGTAAGGNGTAATAAAATAATTGAAAGCCAGGGATAGTAAGCAAGTGGCATATGGCGTGATAATTTAGGTCGCAAGGATGCAGCTCAGGCTGACCCCGCAGTGCGCGCCCAATCACCGAGCCCCTCGGCTCCGATTGGCCGCGCACCGCAGAAGGCCACGAGACAAAACCAGGACCCGCTCTGAAAATAACGTTTTCAGACCGCAGTCACTACCGACTTCAATGCAGTCTCGTGACTTACTGCGCGACACTCATAACGATACAATAATTAGTAGGAAAGCCCACAATTGAATATGCGAGAACACGACAATTCAAGCAAATCAAATCGATCAATCCATATAATCAGCAACTATACAAAATAACACGTACACCACTACTTAGTGGCCACGCTACATAAACTAAGTAACATAGAGGTATTATTCAGAGGGAAGGGTAAAAATATATTGTTCTCGCAACCTTCGAAACGAAGGGCAGCCAGCCTCCTCCGTTTGGAGGTCACAGATTTTTTGGTTTGTGTCGCAATAGGTGCTTAAATGACGCTTCTGCTCCGGTCCGCTCACGAAGACAGTCTCGCTCCCGTTTAATAATGCGCTAAGTACATCTCGCACTTTATTGTATTCTACATCACCCACACTCCAATTGATGCCGAGATAGTATTGTTCCAGCCATATATTTTTTACTTTGCTTTTAACGTCCAGTTCATGCCATGGAAATGGTGGTAAGAACGTGCGTGATTCTATGTGCCCATCGACATATGCCACGCAGATGCGTTTTATAATGAAACCTCGCTGCGAGACGAAGCCCTGAAAGTTCACGTACATTCTGCCGGTCGGGAAGTGACTGAGGTATAGTCGCCATTTACGTCCTGTCTCGCACATTGTACGTTAAGAGTCTGTCGTGAAGTATTAACACATAGGCCTGGGTAGAGGGCGGAAAATTCTCCACTGTGGATATTTCAATCCTACAGTCTACCACACCCGATTTGATTCTATCATCCTGTTTAATAATGTCAAATACCAGTAGGGGAGCCAAGTTCATAAAGGCGTTCGGTTCGAGTGTGGGGGCCTGCGTTTGTCCGTAGTACGACCTCTGGAAGTCCGCATACATTTGATAAGGGACCGTATATGCACCGTTTGTAATATTAATGTTCAAATCGCCGTACGGGTAAGCCTTNGTGGGGGCCTGCGTTTGTCCGTAGTACGACCTCTGGAAGTCCGCATACATTTGATAAGGGACCGTATATGCACCGTTTGTAATATTAATGTTCAAATCGCCGTACGGGTAAGCCTTGGAGTTAAAAAAAATTTTAATGTTCTTAATATTGACGCGATCAAATTTCGAGCAGTCTGCATTGAAGGCATTTTGGCTGCCTGTCTGAAACGCAACAATTATATATCGCTGTATTTCACTCGTGAAACTAGTTTTAACGTTCNGAACACTCCATGTTCGTGAGGGTCGTTGTTAAAACTACGAACGGAAAAGTAATTACTTGTACGAGACACACACACGTAAGGGCAGCCACCAAGTGATATGAACAACAACCATCCACTCCACACGAGTTAGATTGGTTACCTGATGTATGTCTACTCACCAACACACACGATGCTGATGAACACTTACCCAGAAGGCGTTCGGTTCGAGTGTGGGGGCCTGCGTTTGTCCGTAGTACGACCTCTGGAAGTCCGCATACATTTGATAAGGGACCGTATATGCACCGTTTGTAATATCAATGTTCAAATCGCCGTACGGGTAAGCCTTGGAGTTTAAAAAAATGTTCTTAATATTTACGCGATCAAATTTCGAGCAGTCTGCATTGAGGGCATTTTGGCTGCCTGTCTGAAACGCAACAATTATATATCGCTGTATTTCACTCGTGAAACTAGTTTTAACGTTCCAATTAACGCTTGTGGAGGCAGGAATACTTGGGTACGTCTCTAAACTCCATGTACGAAACGCAATATCTACGTTCCTTCCTTTTTCAGCATATTTAATTAATTTTACGCGTTCAGACATGTTCACCTGCACGTGCGGTAATAACCAGTCAATAGAGCATATTGCTAGCGTTGCAGCTTCTGCTCCCGTGTCGTATAGTGCGTTAGTTTGCGTGTTTGCCATGTGGCTGTGAATTAATAATCACATGCTTGTAATCTTCCGCGAACCCCAACAGCATAGCTAGTGGAATACAAACTTCGAATTTCCCATTTGCATAGACTGGGACCTTAAACTCATCGTCTATGCTCCAGCCTGCCATTTTGGTGGCAGGCAATTGGTTATGCGTTAATGACAGATAGTTCTTTATGGTGGCTGTAATTCCAACATCACGAGTTGCGTCGACTTCACATCCGTTCAGCTCATATGCAATTCTACTTATCATGTGAAGTATACCATTTCTAATTATTTTAGTCGTCACGGGAAGCACATTGCCTGGCTTCGTCAGTGTTCCCCGGAAGCGCAAATATGAGTTACATGGCGCTGTGTATATATCCTGGTTTTGCACAGGGATGCGGACCTCGGACGAAGGCATGTAGGGACCTGGAAGATAGGGTGACTACGTGTGGATCTCAGCCTTGGTGATCGCGTCTTCGAACCCCGCCGGCTCTGCGACGTTTAATATTTCCACGTCCATGCTTGATCGTCAGTCCCAATCTTCTAAGGAAACGCACATTTTCAGGTGTTAGCGCTCTGCGTGCCTGACTCGTACTGACTTTAACTTTGGTACCGTAGGCGACTTTTATTGCATTTGCACGCTTAATTTTCAGGCCCATCTTTCCTTAAATGCAAGCGGACCGTTATCTCGTTCGACGTCACTACCGGAACATAAATGGGTGTTTTCGGTACATTTACGTGTTTAAATCCTGGTGGCACCATCGCTGAAAAGTCGTGCAGTGTCTGGCTGAGTTTGCCGTTCAGATACGTCTCGTTACCCAAATTGCATTTTATTCTTATGACATTGATGGGAAATATTTGTACCGGCAGTGTAGATGCATGTGGTTTATTAGCCTCGTATGTTGCGTTCTCGAATCCTAGCATGACGGCGAGAGTATCGCTGCCCGAGAAGTCTACCTTGCACTACACTTCATCTCGCTATGCAATGTGTTCGCGTTACCGCGGAGTACTAATGTGGCTTCCTGTCCCAGCTCATGCGTAAGATATTCGCCTATGTCATCGATTTCATAAAACCCTTTCGGTATACGCACCTCCCCTATCTCTCCGCCCCCCTTAACATAACGGAACATACAATTGCGGTCATCTATGTTCGGCACCGAGAAGTACGTTTGAAAATCAATCACCGCCACGGACCNGGGTGTTTTCGGTACATTTACGAGTTTAAATCCTGGTGGCACCATCGCTGAAAATTCGTGCAGTGTCTGGCTGGGTTTGCCGTTCAGATACGACTCGTTAACCAAATTGCAGTTTATTCTTATGGCATTGATGGGAAATATTTGTACCGGCAGTGTAGATGCATGTGATTTATTAGCCTCGTATGTTGCGTTCTCGAATCCTAGCATGATGGCGAGAGTATCGCTGCCCGAGAAGTCTACCTTGCACTACACTTCATCTCGCTATGCAATGTGTTCGCGTTACCGTGGAGTACTAATGTGGCTTCCTGTCCCAGCTCATGCGTAAGATATTCGCCTATGTCATCGATTTCATAAAACCCTGTGGGTATACGCACCTCCCCTATCTCTCTGCCCCCCTTAACGTAACGGAACATACAATTGCGGTCATCTATGTTCGGCACCGAGAAGTACGTTTGAAAATCAATCACCGCCACGGACCATAGCCCCTTCAGGGAGAGTGGTGGAAAGTGCACGGAACGCAATTCCGAACTTGTGCCCGACAAGATCAAGGTGACGGACATGACTGAGGGCCACAACTAGCGGTCCACTCGTTAAGTATCTATCTTTGTAAGGAAGCGCAGACAAAGTTGTCCGCAGTTCCATGATCGCGGCTTTTGCTCTGCTCCATGATTATAGTATATTCGCGCTCCTCTGAAATACGTTTCCAGTTCTGGCGGGGTCCTTAAATTTCCAAAACTGTCAAAAGTAGTGGACCGTATCCCATTCTTTTAAATGCTGTCCAATGAGTTCCCGGACCTGTGCTACTGTCGAGGTTTACTATACCATACTCCAGGGGCAGTAGGTCTCGCATGAACACTCCCTTGAAATTCCTTAATTTTAATTTTTGTGCATAATTAAGTATTTCAAAGTTGGTTACAGGGTGGGCTGGCAGCCCCCTTAAGATCGCTTCGTTCTTTTGCGTTGTCGAGTTCTCTTACTGCCCCCTCCTCCAGCCACTTGTTTGTAGGGACGCAGGTACAGTCCGCGACCGTTTTTTGCAAGCATCTCCATTCGTCTATTGTGTCTCAAAGTCTCCGTCAAGCGTTTGTTTTCATATTTGGCCGTATTAACAGCCCTGGCAATGCTGCTGGCACCTCCAATCAAACTTCCTAGTACTCCTAGAGCCGGCAAGATGAACGGTAGAATGCCGCCTCGTTTCACTGCTAACCTACGTGGTTTCCTGCCGGAGCGCAACTTTTTCGTCCTTCCAAATTTCAATCCCATGCCGTGTTTCACCTTAGTCTTAATAATTTTCGACACCCCCCACGCTGCTATGCGTTCCCCGAGCTTGGCCTGTGCCGACCCTACTATTGACTTTGCTTTATCTGCAAGAATCGTATCGGCAACGTGCCTATCTGCTAACTTACTACTTGTCGCGTACGCAATGTCGTGTTCTTTGCACGCTGTATCTAACGTGTTAATGGGCATGTCGCCACGCTGTAATCGTCTCTCCAGCCTAGTGCCAGGACCGCAATACTTGTATCCAGGAAGGTGCGTTTCACAGGGCAAATTATTAATAAGAGAATTTACCAGTCCGCTTCCTTTCTTGGAGATCTCGCCTCTGTGACTCATACCTTTACACTAACAGTTAAATTGTATTGTGTTACTGCTTTATACACTTTGTGTTAGGGGCTGGATATGATCCTGGATACTCCACATGTGTGTACGTTATTTCCATGAAACTTCAAGCATTTTTCCGGGCTGCACATCGAGTGGTTGTGTCGCAACTTGTCGGCACCATCTGGGTGTGCGGCCGCCGCCAGGATATTGCTTACATGCTCTCCCCTCCTCCTGGGAAGGGCGGTGTGGGTGTCTCGGTGGCAGCAGCATGGGTCTTGCGTAACATAACCCACTCAGCCTGGGAAAGGCTTGCATGCCGGTGACGGCAGGGTCGTCTGTGGTTGCGGTGAACCGCGGCAGCATCCGGTCTTGTGTAACAGCCCACGCTAAGAGCGGTCGGTGTAGTATTNGACAGAAACATATTTTATTCAGATCTGATTGTAATACCCAGCTGTTATATCTGGAGTAGAATTCTAGCCATTTCACGAATGCTCGCTTCCCGCATTGTTTTAATATCCGCTCCACTAAGTACGTGTTTGGGAATTTTGTTTTCATTAGTTCTTCGATATAGAATTGTCCTTTCAAACGCTCGCCACTTAGGTCTTCCAACACGAAGGTCCGAGGTTCGTTATGCCGAATCTGGCTAATTCTGTATATTTCTAATGACCAGTTGGGTGTGTAAGATTTCGCAAATGTAGGTTTAATTCGGAATATGCGGACATAGTCTCCTACTTTAACCTTCACCTTTACCTTCCGCCTGTCGACTATCTTTTCGATTTTAAACACAGTCTCCAGCAAGGAATCGTCTTTAACGTCCACCGGATGCATACGAATGGTCCTGTGTTTTCTAGCATTGTATTTGGTAATTAGATGAGGTAACATATCCAGCCACAAATACTTTCCTCGCGCTGAGAATTCACGCCACATATCTGCTTTTAATGTTCGATTGAATCTCTCAATAATGGAAGCCTTTTTTTCGCCATGGGTGCTGTGTAGTGGTTCATTTTGTTACAGTCCACGAGTGAACGGAAATCTTTATTGTAAAATTCCCTACCTAAATCGGCCTGCATATTCTTAGTTGGCCCCTTATTGCTTAAGACCGTTTTCATAGCTTTGGCAATGTCCGCCTCGCTTTTTCTGCGAACTGGGACGGCCCACGCGTATTTGCTGAAACAATTAATTATGGTTAGCATGTATCTATACCCCTTATTCACAGCAGCATATGGGATCATTTCCACCAGGTCGGCTTGATACAAATCGGCGAGTCCAAACACGAGCACCTTCCTTCTGCGGATATTTCTTCTTGCTGGCCTGTGAATCTCGGCTGCGATCGCCGCACGACACATTTTCAGGAGACGTAGCCACCTTCCCACAGTTCTTCTACGATATTGACAATTTCGTTAGTGTGTGACTGATACCTGCCTGTTGAGATGCTATGAGTAAACGTAGTCTGGATACGAGTTCATTCACATTGTCCCAGTAAACGTACTCAAGCTGGCTGCCTCCGTCAAGCTTCGAAGTCAGTCCCGAACCANTTCTTCTACGATATTGACAATTGCGTTAGTGTGTGACTGATACCTGCCTGTTGAGATGCTATGAGTAAACGTAGTCTGGATACGAGTTCATTCACATTGTCCCAGTAAACGTACTCAAGCTGGCTGCCTCCGTCAAGCTTCGAAGTCAGTCCCGAACCATTGGCTAGGCCCAGGTCGGGAAACAACTCGGCAATAATGTCGAATTTCGGGTGGACCTCGTCCTTATATGTATTGGCAGTTATGTCATTATCGGTTAAATGTGCGCTCGTGAGTTTAAGTAATTTTTGGTTTTGGTGGAGAGCTTCTCGTGAATACTTGCCAGGTCTGCGTTTGAATAACAGCTCGTAGAGGCCTGGCGCTGCGCGTATGCTTTCATTGTCAATCTGTATGTAATCGTTGGGTAGAAAATAAATGTGCTTGTTCCAGAGATACCATTTTTTGTTCCGCCTATATACACCGTAAATCACATCGTTAAAGCGAGTCGTATAGGAAGTGAGAAAAGTACGAACAGTGTCCGGGCGGGAACCTACCTTTTTCTTAAGTTTCAATTCGGCCAAGGATATCTCGTCATCGTCGTCTTCGCCATTGCCCTCTGGAAGTGGCTTTAGTTTGATGTCCGGGTCGGTCTTCACACTAGCGATAGGGGGAACCGGTTGCTCCTTTAAAGTATCCAGCCATGATGTGATCGGGCGGAAGGCTTTTTCCAATACTACGTCCCGCTTCATACGAGCGCGTTTGGCCTGTAGGTACTTATCGTGAACGCTTGCAACGACACGGCGTAAATCCTAGACAGCTGCAGACATTATACTAAACTTTAAAGTGACTGTTCGTACTATATATATATATATATAATTTTTTTATTATTATTATTATTTTTTTATTAGACAATGGCTCTACGTGTAATCAAATTGACTATTTTATCTTCGAATGTAGTAAGTTTCTGAAGCACTGCGGTACGCACATGCTCGCAATGCGCCCATTTTTCATCGTCCGTGCGCATATCGTTTAAGTTATGAACAATCCTGTGGCGTATAAGTTCCTCTAGATCTGCAAGTCCCGTATTCACTGTTTAATTGCGGATGTCGAGTTCTTCGAGCAGATTTGTACTATGTTTATTCGTCATCCCTTCCAATATCTTGCTGAGGTTCGTCTCTAAGCTGCCTACGCTCTCCAGCTGTGTACATAATGTGGTTAGCATAGCCGAACCTGCGCCTGACGCATTAAGGTGTTCGTCTAGTTTCGAGAAGAGGATTGTAAACCTCTGTCGAAAAGCGCGAGCCGTGTCTCGACTGCTGTGAGCTTGGCGTCCACACCACTCAGTTTGTCAGGGCTCTCTGTTGCTATACGCAGATTAATCTCTCAATGTTGCAGCAAGGGTCGTAAGGGACCTGTAGTCAACGCAGTCACCTAAATCTACCAGTTGTGCCTCTNGTCAAGCTTCGAAGTCAGTCCCGAACCATTGGCTAGGCCCAGGTCGGGAAACAACTCGGCAATAATGTCGAATTTAGGGTGGACCTCGTCCTTTATGTATTGGCAGTTATGTCATTATCGGTTAAATGTGCGCTCGTGAGTTTAAGTAATTTTTGGTTTTGGTGGAGAGNTATGTATTGGCAGTTATGTCATTATCGGTTAAATGTGCGCTCGTGAGTTTAAGTAATTTTTGGTTTTGGTGGAGAGCTTCTCGTGAATACTTGCCAGGTCTGCGTTTGAATAACAGCTCGTAGAGGCCTGGCGCTGCGCGTATGNGTGGAGAGCTTCTCGTGAATACTTGCCAGGTCTGCGTTTGAATAACAGCTCGTAGAGGCCTGGCGCTGCGCGTATGGTTTCATTGTCAATATGTATGTAATCGTTGGGTAGAAAATAAATGTGCTTGTTCCAGAGATACCATTTTTTGTTCCGCCTATATACACCGTAAATCACATCGTTAAAGCGAGTCGTATAGGAAGTGAGATAAGTACGAACAGTGTCCGGGCGGGAACCTACCTTTTTCTTAAGTTTCAATTCGGCCAAGGATATCTCGTCATCGTCGTCTTCGCCATTGCCCTCTGGAAGTGGCTTTAGTTTGATGTCCGGGTCGGTCTTCACACTAGCGATAGGGGGAACCGGTTGCTCCTTTAAAGTATCCAGCCATGATGTGATCGGGCGGAAGGCTTTTTCCAATACTACGTCCCGCTTCATACGAGCNGCTCCTTTAAAGTATCCAGCCATGATGTGATCGGGCGGAAGGCTTTTTCCAATACTACGTCCCGCTTCATACGAGTGCGTTTGGCCTGTAGGTACTTATCGTGAACGCTTGCAACGACACGGCGTAAATCCTAGACAGCTGCAGACATTATACTAAACTTTAAAGTGACTTGTTCGTACTATATATATATAATATTTTTTTTAATTATTGTTTTTTTTTATTAGACAATGGCTCTACGTGTAATCAAATTGACTATTTTAGCTTCGAATGTAGTAAGTTTCTGAAGCACTGTGGTACGCACATGCTCGCAATGCGCCCATTTTTCATCGNCTTCGAATGTAGTAAGTTTCTGAAGCACTGCGGTACGCACATGCTCGCAATGCGCCCATTTTTCATCGTCCGTGCGCATATCGTTTAAGTTATGAACAATCCTGTGGCGTATAAGTTCCTCTAGATCTGCAAGTCCCGTATTCACTGTTTAATTGCGGATGTCGAGTTCTTCGAGCAGATTTGTACTATGTTTATTCGTCATCCCTTCCAATATCTTGCTGAGGTTCGTCTCTAAGCTGCCTACGCTCTCCAGCTGTGTACATAATGTGGTTAGCATAGCCGAACCTGCACCTGACGCATTAAGGTGTTCCGTCTAGTTTCGAGAAGAGGATTGTAAACCTCTGTCGAAAAGCGCGAGCTGTGTCTCGACTGCTGTGAGCTTGGCTACCACACCACTCAGTTTGTCAGCGCTCTCTGTTGCTATACGCAGATTATCTCTCAATGTTGCAGCAAGGGTCGTAAGGGACCTGTAGTCAACGCAGTCACCTAAATCTACCAGTTGTGCCTCTACTGCAGGCAGCTTGCTCGCTACTACGCTTTGCATGTTATTTGTCAGAGTCTGAAAATGTTTTGTCGTGGTGAGGGACATTGTACTGATGGCACCTAGGTTCGTGTCTAGCTTCTTACTTATTGCTTCCANTGTTTTGTCGTGGTGAGGGACATTGTACTGATGGCACCTAGGTTCGTGTCTAGCTTCTTACTTATTGCTTCCAGCACGGTCGTGTCATTAAGGAGACTGTCTAGTTTCGTGGCGAGACTGGTAACTTGATCGCTTACATCGTTCATTTTCTTNCGGTCGTGTCATTAAGGAGACTGTCTAGTTTCGTGGCGAGACTGGTAACTTGATCGCTTACATCGTTCATTTTCTTCTCCATAGCTGCGAACGCACCACCTTAAGTGCCAAGTTTCCCTACATCGCCGGCTACGTTGCTCAGCTGAGAGTCCAGCTTGGTGTATAGTACGTTCGTGTTGGCGAACAGACGGCCTTNACATCGCCGGCTACGTTGCTCAGCTGAGAGTCCAGCTTGGTGTATAGTACGTTCGTGTTGGCGAACAGACGGCCTTCCATGGCTATGAGATTCGATTCCATCTTTGGGGGTACCACGCACTCAGTCTTTACATCAAGGTGTCCGTCCAGTAATGCAGTGAGGCCTGCTAGAACTCTAGCGCTCCCTTGCTCTCCGACAACAGTGATTTTCTTCTCCACAGCCGATATTCTAGCTCCTAACNTGCTAGAACTCTAGCGCTCCCTTGCTCTCCGACAACAGTGATTTTCTTCTCCACAGCCGATATTCTAGCTCCTAACAAGTTCAGTTTAAGTACGTCATCGGATAGTTTGTGCATCTGTGCCTCCATGTTGGTAGACAGTATGTTTGTGGTGCCGGTCAGCCTACCTTCCACGACGTCGAGCGCGTCCCCGGTTTTGACTGTGGTCAGGTGCGATACCTTATCGATTAACATGCCGAGCCTTAAATCCATGTTCGTGGTAAGTATATTGATATCGAAGAGGCGACCTTCTACCTTTGCGAGCTTCCCTCCCACCTCAGCCAGTTGCTTAATATCATTGGCCAATGGGCGTAATTCGCTTGACACGGTCGTATGAACACTGCTAGCTATTCGCTCTCCCACACTGCTCAGAGCTGTCTCTAAGGCAGTGATTCGAGCCATACCGGACAATAATGTGCGCAAATGCTTCTCAATACTGGTTTGTAGTGTGGCCACCGCCCGCATTCGAGCCATACCTGCAATTACTGTGCGCATCTGTGTCTCGATACTGGTTTGAAGTGTCGCCACTAGCTGCAACGCCTCCGAGGTAACACTGCGGACGTGGGATACGTTCGTGGCGTCACTATCGTGTTTTGCTCCGCCTAAATTCTTTGCTCGTTTTCCCCCGAAACTACAGTTCCCGTCGTTAGTAGATATAATACAGCTTTCCGGTGTCTGCTTCAGACCACTATGGCCGAACTTGGATACTGAGTAGCTCATACTTCACTGATGTACTATAATGAACTGATCGAAATCCCTACGGTATCGCCCCTTTTCAAGTGGAAAATATTTGCTATAACTAGAAACCCATGTGGTACTCGCCAGCAAAATACACACAGGTCTTTAAGTTTGTCGAATGTCACGTCGGTGTTAACGTGGTCCGAGTAGACGTGTCATAAATTCATATCGTCCATGCGAAAGAGGACTAGGAATTTTGCATTGTCACGTAGCAGCTGTTTGGCATAGGTAAATAGAATCCACTGCTACGTAACGTCCCATGCTGAAATACTGCATGGTCGCCTGTTTCTCACACGCTACATCATCGAAAATAAACACGGAATTCGGTAAAGCCTCGCTTGGCTGCACGACCACGTCGTTGTCACTAAATGGAAAGTAATGGAGGCCTGCAACTGCTTGTAGTATTTGTGCTAGCCGTGCATACTTTGGCTGAAGAATGGATTTAGAGTATAGATATATGTTTTCGAAATGCAGACCATTAGGTTCTTCTGTTAAACTAATGAAGACACGAGTTTTCCCGCAGTTGCTCGGTCCCGCTGTGATTCCTCGTACGGTGTCCGATAATAACTTGCCATGTCGTAATTTAAAAACATTAGTTTCATCTTCGTCGACGTCACTGATGCGGATAGGAAGCGTGGTTGTCTGCGGCACGATCTCCATCGAACTGATATGCGAATCGGTTAATCGTTAATATTTATGATATTTATGTGAGTTTTTTTTTGTCCCTGGGTGATCTCTGTTATGTACAGGGTGTGTGACGCGTCCTGCCATTTCGCTCTTGGATGCTGGCGCGATCGCACGTGTATGTAAGTATGCTGCTCCTGCTGTTAGGGGGAGGGTGTGTATGTGATTGTAGGAATTATATATATGTGTGTATAATATTTTTGTCTCTCTTGCGGGGTCGGGGTCGGGATGGGAGGGGGTTAACACACGTGATGGTAGGACTTAATATATGTATATATATATATATATATATATATAT
>NQII01000037.1:527350-563923 GCA_002778355.1 Clitarchus hookeri
AGTTTTTTTTGTCCCTGGGTGATCTCTGTTATGTACAGGGTGTGTGACGCGTCCTGCCATTTCGCTCTTGGATGCGGGCGCGATCGCACGTGTATGTAAGTATGCTGCTCCTGCTGTTAGGGGGGAGGGTGTGTGTGTGATTGTAGGAATTATATATATATGTGTATAATATTTTTGTCTCTCTTGTGGGGTCGGGGTCGGGATGGGAGGGGGTTAACACACGTGATGGTAGGACTTAATATATGTATATATATATATGTATAATATTTTTGTTAACACACGTGCAAGGCTCTAGCGCATAGCTGGCGTGTCTCTTGGTAGTCGCTGCTGCTGCACTCCCTGAGAATGCAGGAGCGTGATGTTTTAACATCCACTACGCTACTGCGGCCCCATTGAATTAGACATGCTGGAGCATTACATTTAACTTGCCATCTACTTCATCTCTTTTGGGAATGCGAGCTCGTGAAGTTGTGCTCTACCCATTACTTCACCGTGGCACCCTTCCTTTGGAATGTGTGAGCGTGATGTCCCCGAAGCTATGTCCTGGCTGCGTCTCTTTTGGGAGACACAGCCATAGGTGCATGAATGTAAGAGCTTGGAGTTGCGCTCTACCCATTACTTCACTGTGGCACCCTTCCTTTGGAATGTGTGAGTGTGATGTCCCCGAAGCTATGTCCTGGCTGCGTCTCTGTTGGGATTCGTCGTCGTCGGTGCGTGAATGCAAGAGCGCGGAGTTTCACTCTACCCATTGCGTCGCTGCGACCTCCCCTTGAATGCCAGAGCAGAACCCTTGGGTGCGTCGTCTTCGGGAGTCACAACCAACATGGCTGACCCCTTGGCGTCGGCTTAGGGATTCTCCATGAACTAACATGGCCGCCAGGGAATGCACGAGAAAAAAATAATTTTTTGGAACTTTTGAAAAATTTGAACTTTTCAAAAGTTAAATCAATATTTTGAAATATTAAATCACACTTTTCAAAACGGTAATTTTGAATAATAAGTNGAACTTTTCAAAAGTTAAATCAATATTTTGAAATATTAAATCACACTTTTCAAAACGGTAATTTTGAATAATAAGTTTTTTAAAAATTAATTTTGTAAAAAAAATAATTTTCTTTAAATAAATTTTGCACATTTTGGCACTGGCTGCCAAGATTGTCGCCTCCGTATGACACTTGCTGCCAATATGGCCGCTTCCGAAGCCGAATGCAAACGCATGAGGTTTGTCATTTCCTTACCAAGCTTCGGTGTCCCTGCCATGACGCTGTGTTCGAAACAACCATTTCAGACTACTCTCTGATGTTCGCAGTTCGCAAACTTCACTCCCTCTGGTCACTCGGCTGCTACTTGACGCTCTGCTGGCTCGTAGCATCGTTGTCTTCTCACACCTGTTGCTTAATGCCGCGCAACGCTCCAAACTCTCAAACTCTGTCTGACTGCGCAGTCAGTCACTACTTAAGTAGTCTCGCTGACCCGGTCTAGAAAGTTCACCGCATCCCCTGTCTCGCCGAGAGGTAATGGCTTTGATTTCAAAGATAACCTCAGAAATTAAATCCACTGAAGGTAAGAAGCGTACGAGTCGCGATTAGCTTGTCGCGGCGTTACGCGACCTCTTGCCTTTGAAAACCGCAGCGGACTTCTCAGTTTGCTACTGTCTTCCTTCGCTCGCTTGTGCGGGACAGGTCAATGGAAGTGATACAAAGCAGCGAGTGCGTAACAGTATCGTATTGTTACGATGTGATTAGGTAACGTGCTGCACTTACAATTCCCATTCGTAATTTAGTGGAAATATTTCTCTAGTACGTGCTGATCGTATACGTTAATGACGTTCAACTGGCGTGCAACATACAGTGTGCGGCATTATTCCATATGGCTCCCGTAAAATATCTGGCGAACAGGGACAACGATTGACTACTGTAAGTTAGCTGGAATTTTTATAATTTTATAGCATTCCTGTGCTACTATTTTTCGCTACATTTGTATTTGCAATAAAATAGTGTAGCAGCACGAGATTAATAAATCCAACTGCTGTGTATGTTATCCTGTTTATTTTCATGCTTCTCGAAAATTCAAGGTTTTCTTTTACGTGTACGCATTACATTTTTCGTTACTTCTTAATCAATGTGCAAGAGAACTTGATTAAGCTTAAAAAAAAGTAAAGCTGTGACAAGTTTCATATTATCAGTACATGTTTTATCTGAGCCTTGAATCAGTTTTGAAAATTACATCTTGCATTCGAAAATACTGAACTTAGCTATCACTGGTATAAGTCATTATCCTGGAAGGTATGTGCACTCTCACANATCTTGCATTCGAAAATACTGAACTTAGCTATCACTGGTATAAGTCATTATCCTGGAAGGTATGTGCACTCTCACAAGCCGAACCATGCCTGCGTCAACCAGCCTGCTCTTTTAATGGCCCTTTCACACAATCAAATTTTTCTTCATATTATTTTCAATTTTTATTGAATTCTATTGGTTGAATACTACATGACGTCTTACGAACGTCATAATCGCAGCTATTTTCTCTTTTAATTTCTCGAATGTCTCTTTTTCTTCATTTTGAACATGTTCTATATGTTCTTTAATCCAAAATCTTTAATCGTCCATCACAGCTATTTTGACAATATTAATGGAAGTAATCTCATAATAATAGAGTTGTGTGCAAACATTAAAAATGTTTACAAAATAAGGACGCGTTTTTGTTTAAAAAGAAATTTTACGATAATGTGAAGAAATTTTACGATAATGTGAAGAAAATTTCTTGTGGTTTAACCAATTATTTGTGTTTCTTGCGTGAGTTGCATGTTCTTCTAAAAATTTACTGTTAATATTTTTTTTTATTGTTTTCATTCAAACGTTTCTGATAAATTTTCCTGTGCAGACTTGAAATCTTATTGAATATAATTCATTGAAAGGCAAAATAAGTGATTTTTCAGTTCAATAAATTGAATTCAAGTAATTTAATTCAATAAATATTTGTCGTGTGTCGTCTGCCGACTCTGCCCCCTCGGTCCATGCTACACGTTGCGCTCGAGACTTGCCTTACAGTTTTTCATTACACAAGCTCACGTGTCTCCTTTGTTTGAAGAGATAGCATGTCGGCGGCTCTTACTTTCTTAAACAGCTCATCGCAGACAAGAGTGCTATGCAACTTTTAAGGGTAAGAGGATTCAACATGTAGCTATGCAAACCTTT
The DNA here is from genome assembly GCA_002778355.1 of Clitarchus hookeri. NCBI lineage: Eukaryota > Metazoa > Arthropoda > Insecta > Phasmatodea > Phasmatidae > Clitarchus > Clitarchus hookeri. Next base: position 530,551 of record NQII01000037.1, read on the forward strand.
CTTATAATATTTAAGAAAAATTGTATCCAGTAGCGCAATAATCTGCTTCAAAATCTGCATATTGGTTTTTGTTCGNATCTTGCATTCGAAAATACTGAACTTAGCTATCACTGGTATAAGTCATTATCCTGGAAGGTATGTGCACTCTCACTAGCCGAACCATGCCTGCGTCAACCAGCCTGCTCTTTTAATGGCCCTTTCACACGATCAAATTTTTCTTCATATTATTTTCAATTTTTATTGAATTCTATTTGTTGAATACTACATGACGTCTTACGAACGTTATAATCGCAGCTATTTTCTCTTTTAATTTCTCGAATGTCTCTTTTTCTTCATTTTGAACATGTTGTATATGTTCTTTAATCCAAAATCTTTAATCGTCCATCACAGCTATTTTGACAATATTAATGGAAGTAATCTCATAATAATAGAGTTGTGTGCAAACATTAAAAATGTTTACAAAATAAGGACGCGTTTTTGTTTAAAAAGAAATTTTACGATAATGTGAAGAAAATTTACGATAATGTGAAGAAAATGTCTTGTGGTTTAACCAATTATTTTTGTTTCTTGCGTGAGTTGCATGTTCTTCTAAACATTTACTGTTAATATTTGTTTTTATTGTTTTCATTCAAACGTTTCTGATAAATTTTCCTGTGCAGACTTGAAATAAATATTTGTCGTGTGTCGTCTGCCGACTCTGCCCCCTCGGTCCATGCTACACGTTGCGCTCGAGACTTGCCTTACAGTTTTTCATTACACAAGCTCGCGTGTCTCCTTTGTTTGAAGAGATAGCATGTCGGCGGCTCTTACTTTCTTAAACAGCTCATCGCAGACAAGAGTGCTATGCAACTTTTAAGGGTAAGAGGATTCAACATGTAGCTATGCAAACCTTTCCATCTATATCACTATCTTATAATATTTAAGAAAAATTGTATCCAGTAGCGCAATAATCTGCTTCAAAATCTGCATATTGGTTTTTGTTCGAAAGCGATATCACAATAAAATACGGAAGTTGCGAAATAACTTATTTTACATGTAAATGCCTATCCCGAGGCAGAGGCCATCTTGAGATCCGGCATGGCCTTAAGGAGATCATCATCATAGCTATGTATTGTAATTTTTATTTCTAGCAGACAGCAGAAGTGTAATATATCCTGACCCAGGCACAGGACGGTGCGTTATACAAAGTACGCCCGCAAGGTTTTAAGATGCCAAAGGTCATCATATCTCATTGCCACAGATCGCATGTCGATGAGACAAAGCCTCCGAGGCTTCAAAAATATAACACACACGTACCATGTCGGGTCGACACGTCCTAGGGCAAGAGCCTGGAGCCAACGTATTATATTTTTGTATGATTTGAGACGATTTTATATTGAAATTTTGGGCGAGGGTGATAATGCTCCTTAGTGTGTGCCTCTGCTGCAGTGGTAGGTTTTGACAGTAATGATTAGTTGCATTTCGTTAGAAATATACTAATTGGTCTAAACTTGCAGAGCGTATTTGTGAAGACCAAGACAGCGGCTAACCTTCGCGTCAGAAACGCGCATATTTTCGTTGGTCTCCATCCCTAGTGTAGTTGCGAAATAAACTTATATTAAGTAGAAGAGAGAAGCTGATATCGGACCTTCTTTTTTTTCGGCGGAGTTGATCACATTCTTTATAATCTATTTACTTTATCTTTCGCCGATTACTGCTATCATTTTCAAACTGTTCATCAAACTAGTGGTAAATGAAAAGAATGCAAAATATTTGTTAGATACAGTAAAAGGCCAAAACGTCGCATGATTGCCTCTCGGAGCGTTAACCTGAAATGCCAAATAGTGCTGTGGCGGGGCTGTTGTGTGCATTAGAGAAGTGACTCGAGCGGCTCTATTGTCGGATCGGAATTGGAAATACGCTGATTAAGTTCACTACCGACGGCACTCTGCAATTCAGACTGGGGTCGGGGAATATTCTCTCGTCTGTCTGGGGAGAAGTTTTCTTTTTTTAGTTCGTGGTCCCTACGTTTATATTTCCACGCTATTCTTTGTGAATACGATGTTATTCACAATGTGCAATGCTGCTGCTTTGTCAAACATGCATGTTCGTAAAGTGTATCAGTGGCGCAATCGTATTTCACTTAGTTCACTTATTAAGGTGTTAACAGCTGCTTCGCGGTTAATTTGACACTTCCGAAAGTCCTGCCAGAGTTATTTTTGCCCATTGTGTATTCTTCCTGACGTGTANCTACGTTTATATTTCCATGCTATTCTTTGTGAATACGATGTTATTCACAATGTGCAATGCTGCTGCTTTGTCAAATATGCATGTTCGTAAAGTGTATCAGTGGCGCAATCGTATTTCACTTAGTTCACTTATTAAGGTGTTAACAGCTACTTCGCGGTTAATTTGACACTTCCGAAAGTCCTGCCAGAGTTATTTTTGCCCATTGTGTATTCTTCCTGACGTGTANCTTCGCGGTTAATTTGACACTTCCGAAAGTCCTGCCAGAGTTATTTTTGCCCATTGTGTATTCTTCCTGACGTGTAAAATTTTAAGTGCATGAGAGATTGGCGCTATAAATATTAATCGTATTCCACATGTTTATGGAAGCCAATATAGGAAAACCAAAAAAGGCCATTCCTACTTAGGCCTAACTGTTTCCACTAACTGCGCGAGTAAATATTTTACCAAGGTGGTGATGAATTTCTGCCGAGATATTTCTCATGCCTTATATTTTGACATTCCAATGAGGTGCAAGGATTTATGCAAAATTGGTCTAACGGTAAACTACTTACAGAGTTGGTAGAAATCTAGGGTTGCCCCTTCTTAATTTTTCGGTGTTGACTTAATGACTTCCAGAAACATGTGAACCTCAGTTAACATATTTGGCGTTGATTTATGTTCCGCGTCTTTTTAACATCACTGCGAGTCTAATGACTTTTACACATGTCGACCATCTAAAACTGTCATTCGTTAAAAATAATTAATTTCACCACTACAACTCTAACGCACATAACGATCTTATTAACAGTTAACTACGGAAGGTGATTCCTTATGAAAAATAAAGTCGAAAATATATAGGACATCGTATACCTAAACGTAATATTAAAGGAGATACGAGCATATGAAAATGTGGTTTCGAAAACGTATTTTTGCGGAATGCCTTGTACACCGCCTACAAAGTCCGCAGCAAAAAGGTGACTTATGCTTCCCATGTTGCAGAGATGTGCGTAATGCTGGCCGTCCCCGGTCTGTGCGCACTGTTCGGCTTGAGGAAGTGATACGTCAGCACATTAACGACATGATCTCCACTAGTACACTCTCCATAGCGCGCCAAATGGGCGTGTCCCATTCAACCGTGTGGAACATACTGTGGGTAAATCGCCACCATCCCTACCGCTGGCAGANCGCCAAATGGGCGTGTCCCATTCAACCGTGTGGAACATACTGTGGGTAAATCGCCACCATCCCTACCGCTGGCAGAAAGTACAAGGCATTCAGCGAAAATACATTTTCAAAACCCATTTTTCGCAGGCTCATATCTTCTTTAATATTCTGTTTAGGTAAATGGTATCCTATATATTTTAGAGTTTGGGCGTTTAATTTCCTAACATTCTGTATACGCAGTTATGGGAAGATATATTTAAAAGTTTGGCTTCAAAAGATGTTAGCTGTGAATCATATGTTGTGACTACTCACTAATCCAAAAGACCTTACTTAGACCTGTTACACAGAAACGTAATTAAAAATGCAGTTTTCGCAGAAATCATAGGTACTCCTGTAAAGCTCTCAATATGTTAAACTAAATAACAGGAAAGATAAATCCTATTTTCGCAAAACTTCAGTTGTTTCTTCATAGGTGCCGATTTGTCTCTAGAGCTTCCACGGTGCTGAAACAATAGGCATCAATGTTGTACCGTCTAGTTGTATGCGGAGACCGCCAAGACGAGTTCAAAAATAACTTTTTTTGACCCAGAATTTTAGATTAAATTATGTATTTGGATATGGTTTTATTCTGAGTAGTATGCCCATGCTTCTTATTACTGAGCTGTAAGTTCTTTATGTTCTCTATTGTCATCGCGTGCTGAAATTGTATCACAATTTGAATAAGAGTCGATGAAAATATACGGCAAACTTTATTAAGCCACTGAACATAGAATACGGTTTTGGCAAAAAATTACTCGTAACTGTCATACGATATTATCTGTTTCGCTGACCTCTTAATACAACCTCCAATACAGGTGTAGTATAAATGCCTGTATGGTTACGCGTATGTTTNATCTGTTTCGCTGACCTCTTAATACAACCTCCAATACAGGTGTAGTATAAATGCCTGTATGGTTACGCGTATGTTGATAACTGTTTGGCAGTCATACTGACGTCTGTCACGATGGTAGTCCATTAGTGTCCGTTCATTGGCGTTACCAAGATCAATATTAATTATGCACGCCGAAATAAAATTGTATGCTGAGTTAAACTGTGATAGTATGTTATTTAAAATTGTCTATTTTTTCGACTTTCTCGCAGATTGAACTAACTGTACATGCGGTGCAGTGATCTTTTCAGATTCCCCTCCTCTGTTGCTTCAACCAGCCGTTTGCTGTTAACGTTGACGAAGGCAGTTTTATGAAGCTTTTCATTTTCATTGCGAACCCGCGAAGTTGTTCGCTCAAGTAAGCAGACGGAAATGCGTCTGTCAACCACAGCCCGAAAGCGCTTCATGTTTTCTAACTGGAAATCTTACACTGACCTGTACNGGGGGGGTGTTACGCGTTAGCTTTTCTGTCTTTTTTCTGAAGACCATGCCGGCTACGACAATGGTAGTTTTACCCCCTCGTGGTTTTCTTATCTTGGTTCTTGGTGTGCCTGCAACTTGGTATTCAGAGTGTAAGTCAGTGGGAAGCCAGAATTGTGGGCTAATGAAATAAAGATATACGATCTAGAATAACGTCATATTACAAGCGTGTAAATCGGTCTCGTGAATACCTCGAGAGAGAGATGGAAGCATGCCGAACAGTGGTGCACATTTTATTCACTCTCTCAACGCAACTACGCTGTGTGTTGCCTATCACCTCTCCCTCGCCTCTTTCTCTCGCTCTCGCTGTCACTCTCTCCCTCTTCCCTCCTCTTCTTTCTCTCTTTTCTCTCTCTCATTATCTCACTCTCTCTCGCTGTTGGGTTAGCGGAACGCAGTTGCAACACTAACTGTCGTGTTTGCGAGGCGGAAATTAAAAGAAATCATCAACTGTAATCTCTTGAGAACTTTCACTTCCACGACTCGGCAGTGAATTTGAAGTGCGAAATTCCTAGATCTGCTTCCAGTCGTTCTTACAACTGAATGTGTGTGTGCAGTGTTATCAGTGCTGCTACCATGCTAAGAAATTTAGTAAAAGCTAGAAAGCATGGCAAGATCAGAGAGAACTAATTAATTATCACAAGGGCCAACCGCAAAAATGGCCACAGTTCAAGTGCGATAAACATTACGCAACTTGTAAAAATTGTGTTCCTTTACTTGNGGCCAACCGCAAAAATGGCCACAGTTCAAGTGCGATAAACATTACGCAACTTGTAAAAATTGTGTTCCTTTACTTACCACAAAACAACATACATGTAAAAAATTAGTCGCGCAAGAGAGACGTCACTGCTTTGCACTGATGCCATCATATATNCCACAAAACAACATACATGTAAAAAATTAGTCGCGCAAGAGAGACGTCACTGCTTTGCACTGATGCCATCATATATAAAAATTATTATAAAAGGAAATAGTTATAATAATTTAACAACCTTTGTGTATTGCGCAAGCATCGAATGTNATATATAAAAATTATTATAAAAGGAAATAGTTATAATAATTTAACAACCTTTGTGTATTGCGCAAGCATCGAATGTTGTCAAGTTAGTCTAAAATATATTTTGCGAAGTCGAGAAGCACAGGTGTGATAAGGACAACACTGCTACACATTGATGCAAACAGATATAAAAATAAAATGTTAGGAAAATAAACCCATTGCAATTACATATTACACAAGCTTCGGGTGCTGTACACTGCTTTAGATTATACTAGACAAGACCAAACCATCCTGATACTTACAACAGAATAGCAAATATCTTCCATACGAATCGAGTGTAACAANATACTAGACAAGACCAAACCATCCTGATACTTACAACAGAATAGCAAATATCTTCCATACGAATCGAGTGTAACAAAACAGTCATATTCAGAGTACAGCCAACACTCGCAGCACTAGCAGCAGAACGCATCCGACCCAACCGACGTTTTGCAATCAACTAACATCGTGGGAATCTGTAAGGATACCCCAGGCGTACTGCCGGCGATGCGAGCACTGTGCAAGTCTAAAACAAGTCGAAGGATGGTACATACCAATAGCTGAGAGAGACGCTTCAGGCTCCAGGGCCAATTGAGTCACACATGCATGTCCCTTTATGGGAGGAATTCAGTTATACAGTACAAGGTAACAATTTATTTCGTTTGTATACATCAAGCTGTAAATATTAATATGTGTCTTTAAAATATCGCTTCGAATAAACTGGAGTTGGTACAGGATATTGCTTCTGTCCACCCTACTCGCTTTTAGGTATATAAAAAGAGGTTCGTACCACCACCACCACCACCACCACCACCACCACACATTGCTCAGAACTTCTTTCTCTCGTCGAGAGGACATAGTGAAAATGATGGGATGCTGTTCACAGAAAATTTTATCTGCTATCATGGCATATGGAAATATTAAATAAATTGCAATGCTCAGCAAAGATACCGAGCTTGCATACCTGCCTAAAGAATTCCTTCTCGCATATGCACGACACGAAATAAAATCCGTCTACAAACAACTACCTGTCTATCTGCAACAGAGGGAAGTGATTCTTGGCTATCTCCCATGCCTAGAATGTTTCCAAGATAGTGCTACCATTACACAAACACGCCACATTACAGGAGCTGGTGCAAGACACATTGAGAGTTAGCAGCAGCAGCAGCAGAAAAATAAAAACACTGCACCTCCAACACTGAAAGATGATGAGTGTATAAAAGTTGAGAGGCCGAATTGACAACTTCGCATACTAGACAGCGATCGATCTGATTCTGATAAGCTAACATGTTTCAGTCCAGCAACCATGCTGTTGTTTGTACCACACAGCCAGCAGTTATCTACTCGGGCAACCTGAGACAGGCAACGNTCAGTCCAGCAACCATGCTGTTGTTTGTACCACACAGCCAGCAGTTATCTACTCGGGCAACCTGAGACAGGCAACGTAAACTAGCATACAATGTGAACAGTATACAAGTGAGCTTCGTGTAATAACGGATGTAGTTTCGTTGTTGGGCGTGGTGGTAACCAGATCAGTACTACATTTATCTACTACGATNTCAGTCCAGCAACCATGCTGTTGTTTGTACCACACAGCCAGCAGTTATCTACTCGGGCAACCTGAGACAGGCAACATAAACTAGCATACAATGTGAACAGTATACAAGTGAGTTTCGTGTAATAACGGATGTAGTTTCGTTGTTGGGCGTGGTGGTAACCAGATCAGTACTACATTTATCTACTACGATNTTCGTGTAATAACGGATGTAGTTTCGTTGTTGGGCGTGGTGGTAACCAGATCAGTACTACATTTATCTACTACGATCGCGTACTCTGCTGCAACATGAAGATAGGATCAATGGTTGAAGACTTACCATCTGTCAGCATCGACAACAGCAAGGGTCTCTGAAGAGTTGCTGCATGCATTACGGTATCAATGCTACTATTGTGTAAATACTTTTAGGAAAAGTTGTAATGCACACCAACATGAAAATGGTGATTAAATGTTCAGTCGAGCATACAAGGCATTCCAATGCGATAACTGCGATGCTGTGTTTTCCCGCAGTGATAACATGTATAGGCATAACAAGAAGTGCACAGGCAATGTTTGTGGTTCATCGGGAAGNCTGTGTTTTCCCGCAGTGATAACATGTATAGGCATAACAAGAAGTGCACAGGCAATGTTTGTGGTTCATCGGGAAACGAGTGCAAGTATTGCCGCAAGACATTCGCTAACAGCTCTAGTGTGTAATGTCGTGAAGATACTAACTGCACATTTACCATCGTCTACAAGACTTACCCATGTGATAACTCCTGTGCAGTATATGCGAATGTCTCTCTAATGCTCACAGCAGGAATTGTTCTGCAAATACAGNCCCATGTGATAACTCCTGTGCAGTATATGCGAATGTCTCTCTAATGCTCACAGCAGGAATTGTTCTGCAAATACAGTCATCAGAAATGTTTTGCTCGAATGAATAATAAGTTGAGGGTGCATGAAATATTATGTATCCTTATTATATCAAGTCTGTAAAATTTAGGTGAAGTGTATAAATTATTTCTGTGTTATTCATTTATCTTAACCCAAACTTTTATTAAGTTCACCTCTATCACTAGGAAAAAATGACCAGATTTTGTCTAAGTCTGAAAGAGAATGAATATTTTTTATATAGTGTCTAGCGTAGAATTCAGGTACCTACTGGCAGTTTCTTCAGAAATACACAGATGCCCCTGCCATATTCGTTTCTCCAGTAGACCGCTAGACTGTACGACCATCGTCTGCTAGGGTCGCGGTAGTCTTCATTTCCCCTGACACCTGTAGGGAGACGCCGGCATCATTTGCGTAACCAATGGTGGATGCTAGGAGCAGTCGTGTCGACATATGTTTCCGACATGCAGCATGCAGAACAGTTGCCCATGCATGCAGTATTCGGTGCAAGTAGCTAAACAAATTCCAGACACACGAGGTGTCGATCCCACTGTCAATGAGGGTTGCAGCTGTATGGTACCGATAGCACAGGAGTACTACACTGAAGATCCAAAAAAAACTGGTACACCTGCCTAATATCGTGTAGCCCCCCCCNTAAATCTTGATAACCTGCCATTGTAACAGCAGTAACCGATCTAGCAACTTTGCCAGACGCTTGTTGTCTTATATAGATGCTGCCGACCGCATCGCGTTACTCTGATTGGTTCCATACNTAGCAACTTTGCCAGACGCTTGTTGTCTTATATAGATGCTGCCGACCGCATCGCGTTACTCTGATTGGTTCCATACTTCTGTTATTTGCATACGCACGCTTATACCAGTTTTTTTGGCTCTCCAGTGCACTTTACTATGATGGTTAGGCGCGTAGTTGTGTTTCACACATTCTGTTGTGTAATCACACAGAAAAGAGATAATTGTGTATGAGCACATGTTAATCAATCTAGGCGTCTTTTTGTATTTTCGTTTAATTACAAATAAATATTGTACATTCTCTATGACACTACAAAACGTGTAAAATGTGTGATAAGAAGTAACAGTACAATCAAGTGATAAGGTCAGCATACTCTGCACAATTTTCATGTATCCTGAAATCGGATAAAGGTGAGAAATACGCATATTGTAGCATCTGTCGCTGTGATATTAATATGTTTCATGGGGAATAAATAATATCACTAACCACATCAGGTGTGCGAAACATGCATTGTAATTTGAAAGACCAAGAGGGAAACAAACAAATTAACACTTACTTTGGTAGCATAAGTAGTGTAGAAAATGAGGTTATTCAGGCGGAGNCCAAGAGGGAAACAAACAAATTAACACTTACTTTGGTAGCATAAGTAGTGTAGAAAATGAGGTTATTCAGGCGGACTATTTGTGCACGTGATTTTTTTGTGGAACACAGCATTCCTTTTAGCATTGCAGATCATGTTGGCCCATTGCTTAGGAAAATGTTTCCAAAGTGAGATGTGGTCGAGCCAAGACTATTGCCATTGTTAATGAAATGGCTTTAGATGCAATTTCCAGTATTGTTGAATGTTTGCAGAATGGTCCATTTTGCCTTTATACAGATGGTAGCACTGATTCAGGTTCCAAACTTTATCCAATTGTGGTGACGTATTTTGATCCAAAGAGCCAGTTGGTTGTTAGTTCTTTGCTCTCCATTTCTTCACTGCAAGGGGATTCCACAGGGGAAAATATTGGCGAACTGTTGTTCACATAACTAAGACGTTCGGAAGTGCCTTTTGAACAAAGCATAGCCTTTTGTTCCGATAATGCTGCTGTGATGATTGGTTCTAAAAATGGCGTTGTTGCTCTGTTAAAACAAAAACAGCAAAATNTTGTTCCGATAATGCTGCTGTGATGATTGGTTCTAAAAATGGCGTTGTTGCTCTGTTAAAACAAAAACAGCAAAATTTAATATCAATTGGCTGCCTTTGTCATTTAGTAAACTTGGCTGCAGAGAAAGTATCAGCCTCCATTCCTGTGAAACGGGATGAGATAGTCATTAGTCATAGATGTTTACTATTATTTGGAAAAAAAGTGCTAAGAGGAATGACAGGCTTCGAAAGTTACAAGAACTGCACAAGGAGGAAGCTAGAAAAATCTTGAANACAAGAACTGCACAAGGAGGAAGCTAGAAAAATCTTGAAACATGTTTGCACAAGGCGTTTGTCACTGTGTGTTAGTTTGGCAAGAGTTGTGGATCAGTGGGGGCCACTTCTTAAGTTTCTTTAAAAAGGAAATTACGTTTCCAAAATCTCAAAAATTTTTAACATCGTACGAAATTCCGAAGAAAGATCCCAGCTGCAATTACAATCCTGGCCTAAACGCAGAGAATATGAGGAAAAGAAAACCAGAATGTGATGTTGGTACGAGCGTGAAGAAACACAAACCTACAACAGAACAAAATTTGAATATCCCACTGAAAAACAACAAAGCCATACTCTCTCGAGAAGAAAATCTCTTCATTTTCCTGTCATCTTCATTAAACAAATCCTTTTGCATGTTTGTACTAAATATGACTCCATTATTTGACAAACTGAATTTGACTTTGCAGACAATCAGTCCACAAATTCACATACTGCAGAAATTATTGTTGGATTTTTTGAAAGCGTCATCCTCAAGGGTTGTGAAACCAATCTAAAACAAACCAGTGACTTAGTTGTGGAATGTGCAACACAAAGGATTGTTGCTACCCTACCGGAACAAGAAACGTTTTTTTCAACAGTCCACAAATACTACACTTCTGCTTGTGATTATATTATTCACAAATTTCCTTTGAAGAGTGAAATTCAAAAAAAAAAAAAAAAAAAAAAAAACAGGTTGCTCAAATTGAGAACATTGAAAGAGTCAATTTCAGTGATGTAAAGTATTTCATTGACTTGTATCCTATAATTTTACCCGTTAAAAGTGGTGAATCCAGAGATGTTGCTGTAGATGAGCTGCAAAAACAGTTCACGTCTTTACAAATGGAAGAATTGCCAGCTATTCTTTACAAGCAAGGCAGAATGGATGCTGTTTGGGCATGCATTAGTAGCATAAAAAATGCGCACACTTCTTTGAAGTATGACAGAATCTCTCAAGTCATGTTGGCTATTATGTTGGTGCCACACAGCAACGCTGAATGTAAGCGAAATTTTAGTGTGGTTAAAAAAAAAAACTTCATTCAGGTCATCGTTAAGTTGTAAAACAATCTAAAACATTTCTGTTCTGAAGAGCAATTCTCTTGTGTGTTATTACAGAAGTTATAGTGAAGACGTTTTGAGAAGAGCTAAGATGGCAACTTCACAGTATTTCCAGAGCCAAAGTGAATAGCTATTACTGTGATATTTGACATGTGAAGTTTATATTAGGTGGCTACCATGTAGTTTGTGTAATAATGGTGTGGTGTTTTGTGGAATTCTTTAGGCCTGTGACAGTTATGAACTATTTCCAGAAGTTTTGTAATTAGTGTGATAAGTTTTTGCAAGTGTTTGCATTGGGGTTGTTTTAACTTACATGAGAGTTGGCAAAATTCAGGAGAAAAAAAACCAGCAACATCAAAAAAGTTTGGTAAGTAATTTTTTGTGGAATTTATAAAATACGATCTGTTTTTTTATGTTTGAGAAAAATAAATTTTGTACTTTTTTTTTGTTTAGTGGAATAGTATTAATTTGCACATTGTGTGCAATTTATGTGTATATGTATTTTTTCCCGCTTATTTATGGTGAACAGTTGTGTATTCTTAACTGACATGAAATGTCACAAGCTATTAACGCACTATTCGGAAAATTTTAAGATCTTACTGCTAGACAACTTGAGAAGTTGGCAGGTCTGGTTTATCACTTTTCGCCGCATTGTCTTACCAAGGTTTAAATTTCGCTANTAGACAACTTGAGAAGTTGGCAGGTCTGGTTTATCACTTTTCGCCGCATTGTCTTACCAAGGTTTAAATTTCGCTATGCGTAGCGGAATTCCGCCACGGTCGGCAAAACTTTTGAAAGGGGGGAAGCGCTTTCTTTTCTACATACGCGTCAATAGAGGGATTATGGGGACTTTGGCATATCGGGACCCGGGGTCGGAGATGTTCGTGCTGTTATTCCGGTCGGCCGGCGGCTATCTTGGATCCAGGTGAACTTGACCTTTAACCTTTGGCACCAAGAATCCAAAAAATTTATTTTAAAAAATAGTAAAAATAAATTTTAAAAACAATTACGGGAGGTTCCCCACACGCCCTCCTCCCATACTCATTCCACCATCTTGGTAGGAATCACAGTCACCGTCCGCCATTTTGGTAGGTGCAACTGTCCGCCATCTTGGTATGTGTCACTGACACCGTCAGCTATCTTGGTTTGTCATTTGTTTATACATTACTGGAGTTTGTCACTTTCGTTCGACCGCCATCTTGGTTTATTGTTTGTCATTTGTTTTAGATTCCTGGTGCTGTCCCCAGCAGATGACTGACCCCGTCCACTTCCCCTTCCAATATATTTTACTGACCAATTGCCCCACCCCTGATTCTCTTACCCACCACCTTCTAATATATTTAATGCTCTGCCAATGTTTGTCATTGGCTAATTACTTCGTTCCGACCAATCGGTAGCCTAACTTAATCGCGAGGGCTCACTATTTCCCCCCCCCCTTAAAAACTTTTTATAAGATGCACCCTGAGCTACCTTTGGAAATCAGTCATTATTCTAGCCCTTAGACATGTACGCGTGTTGTCCGAGGGGCCATAAAATCCTTTCGGTCATTTTGGCATTTGGAAGGGTGCGCTCGCTTAGTGCCTTGGACAAAAGGGACGAGTTACCGTACCTGCCAAAATAATTTCTCCTGGTCTACGCACCTCACGAAATTTCGACCATATTCAAGTATTTGCCGGCCTACCTGCAACAGGACGAAGACAAACGGGAGGGACTACCTCCTGTGCAAGGAGTGTTTCGAGGGCTGCACCACCTCGGTTCTCGACACGCCGCATCGTAGGGGTTGGTGCGAAACCTGTCGAGCAACCCTCGCGACGTATGCGCCCGTGGAAGACGACTTCCCCGTGAAAACGACGTTCCACGTTGAAGACACCCTCCCCATAGAAGACGACATCCGCGTTCAAGTTATTTACTCGCAAGCTGTACCCTTGGAAGATNCGTATGCGCCCGTGGAAGACGACTTCCCCGTGAAAACGACGTTCCACGTTGAAGACACCCTCCCCATAGAAGACGACATCCGCGTTCAAGTTATTTACTCGCAAGCTGTACCCTTGGAAGATGCTCCCCTTCAAGGAATTTACTGACAATCACTAACCGGCGTGGAAACCAACCCAGAGCACAGGTGTCCGATGTTATGGAACTCGATAAAATTTTTAATGGCTTTGGAAAAAAATTTTGAAACTCTGTGTGTGCATGGGAACCTAAATTTTTTTATATAACAAAACAAATATAGTAAAAAAAATGTTTTGCAACATCCAGGGTTTTCGTTCGTTGGACTCTTGCACCATCAAGCAGATTGCCATCTCGCACAGTGACGAAGACAAGAAAACCAAAGTTTTCCCCTTTTCTTACTGCCGTGTTCATGGCAGCACCACGCAAAAGGCGTACCGCCTACAGATGTACGAAACGCACGGACTTAATTGGGACGAGGAAAATATTCCGTACGAGAAAATTCCGGCAATGCTGGACTCTGCCACAATTCCCTATTGCCCTGTGTGTGTGTTTGGAAGAATCCAAGAGTTGGAGATTCGCAATGCGTGCCCCATCGGAACGAACTTTGTAGACCTTCACAAGCATTGCCGCTGCCCGCTGTTTCGACAGTTCAGGAGACGTACGCCACAAGACTTAGCGAGTGCAAAAATCAAAGATATTGCTGCGCCCCGTGCAACGCTAAAGCCCTAAGATTTTGAAGTTATGGTAACCCTTGGTACATAAAAAAAAACTACTATGAGGAACCTATTGTACATTAAAAAAAATATATTACGTGTGTAATTTTTTTATATTTGGGGTCAATGTTACACGTGACGTGTATACAAGATGGCCGGAATGACAGAACACGAACAGCTCCGACGCTCCGGTCCCAGGTTTCGATGTGCAAAGTCCCCATAATACCTCTACTCGCACCTTGGGCGTCCTCGGGGTAGTTTTGAATCTACGTATCTTTGTCAATAAACAGTCCTGCTTTGCAACAACTAGCTGCGTTTAGGCGGTTGTTTTCGGAAAAGTGTATTTACTGGCAACAGTAACCCAGAACCATAAGACGGTATGATAAAATGCGTTTTGAGTGTGTGTAAATATCCATTACGTTCTTATAAAACGTGATATTTGACACAGTGTTTGTAATATTAGCTAAGCCTTCATTGACGACGCGTCATTTTAACATTATATTGATAGTTATGGTCGAAGTTTGCAGATACAGTGGCTCACATTAATATTCGGCCACCGATGATTATCGCAGTTTCATGGCCTTATGTTACATTAGAAATTAAGATAATCATAAATCATATTGCATAATCATTCTTGTGTGCTTTAAATGAAATGCAGTAGTGGCCAATAACTGAAAGTGCAAGTTAGTGAAACACAATATTTTGTCCTCGCGTGCTTCATAAGTACGTCACTTTAATATTCGGCCAGTTGTGGTGGACGCGTGGCACAGGCACGATGCACATTGCGTTCGTACCTCGTGTCATTCCCTACACGGTCTCTGCGCTGAGAGGTTATATTGAGTAGGTATGTTGGCTGCGCTGGTCAGGCAAATGGGACGTAGGGCAAGAATACAACGTTTGAACAGCGGCAGCTGGTCATTTTTCATCACGCAAAGAAGAAATCTAAACGAGAAATTGCGGAGCACTTGAATCTACNTTTGAACAGCGGCAACTGATAATTTTTCATAATTCAAAGAAGAAATCTCAACGAGAAATTGCAGAGCACTTGAATCTGTAGAACGTTTGAAANGAGCACTTGAATCTACCGAGGTCCACTGTCGGAGACATCATAAAAAGGTTTCAGAAGTAAGCCAGAATATATTCGGTACCTCAAAAAGGACAGACAAAGAAGCTAAACGAGAGAGAACGTCTAGTAATCAGGAAATTAAAAAAAATATCCGAAAATTAGTGATTGCAAACTTACCACGGAGGTACTCAATGAATGTGGAAATAACGTCCATCCAGAAACCATACGACGAGTTATCAGAAGAGCAGGGTATCTAGAAAGAAGCGTTTCATTAATGAGGCAAATAGAAGGAAACTACTTACGTTCGCAAAATACCACATTGCAAAGATGAAAGCAGNCCAGAAACCATACGACGAGTTATCAGAAGAGCAGGATATAATGGCAGGGTATCTAGAAAGAAGCCTTTCATTAATGGGGCAAATAGAAGAAAACGACTGAAGTTTGCAAAAGACCACGCTGACAAAGATGAAATCTGGTGGAATGATGTTATTTTTGCTGATGAAACGAAATTGAATGTGTTTGGTTCAGATCGCAGGGTAACAGTATGGCGCAAGCCAAATGAGGAGATAAAACCTGGTAACATACAACTTACTGTGAAACACAGTGGAGGTAGTATTATGATCTGGGGTATCTTCAGCAGGTGTTGGAGAGGCTGTGCATGTTGATGGAACAATGAAAAAGGAAGACGATCTCAACATCCTGAAAGCAAACCTACATAATAGGGCTGATAATCTGGGCATTAGGAACACGCATAAGTTCTACCAAGATAATGACCCAGAACACATGTCGTACATTGTAAAGATCTTGATTTTGTATAACTGTCCCAAAGTCATTAACACACCTCCTTAATCACTCGACCTGAATCCCATAGAAAATCTGTGGGATGAACTCAAAAGAAGACTGCGTACTACAACAATTAGGTCCACAAAAGAATTAGAGAAAAGGTTCAAGGAAGAATGGAGTAAGTGTCTGTGTTTGAATGATGATGGCCGAATATTAAAGTGGCGTAGTTATGCAGCATGTGATGACAAAATCATATTTTTTGTTCAGTTGCATTGCTCATTTTCGTAATTGGCTACAGCTATATTTCATTTAAAGCACACAAGAATGATTGTGCAATATGATATATGTTTGTTATCATTACTAATGTAACATAAGGCCATGAAACTGTGATAATCATAGGTGGCCGAATATTAATGTGAGCCACTGTACGTTTGCACCGAGCTCGAGGATAAACTCTAAGTTTAAAAGTTTACAAATGACAAAAATCTGACGATCGTATGATGAGGTGTAGGTAAGAATGTTGTTTTAGCATCTTGAAATTAGAGCCTTACATCGTGAAAGCATTGTAAATAATTTAGTGATATCGTATGTTCACATATAAGTACTGCCTCGTCACTAAAACCAAATGTAGTGTTGAAGTGTGGGCGACCGGGATATTCCACGTTCGAAGCATAAGCATAAGTCGTGCCCTCGGTGAACGTAAAAAGTGATGAGCTAAGGCGTGTAGAGCTTGCGTCTCTCTTCGAAGCTTATTGACACAGGATTTGGATTGACTTATTCGCGCGTAACCGTCCGACTTGTTCTGTTAAGTTATGTCCCGCTTCGCCGTATTCAGGTTACGTAGAAGATACATTATGAAGCCTGTGTTTTTCGTCACAATGCCATCCTTAGTGATCTGGCCGTGGTTTGGCGAGTGGGCGGTGTGCGATGGGGTGCACCTGCATCGTCGGGATTTGCAAGGAATCTCTTGAGGACGATCTGGGTGTCGCTTCTCCAGTCAGACTTTCCTACTTCTTCTTTCGGACTACCCCCCTTTCGGTAGTTGGACTTCCCCCTTCTTCTGTCGTACTTCCCCCTTCTCTTGTCGTACTTCCCCCTTCTCTTGTTGTACTTCCACCCTTCTTACTTCTGAAGCTCGTGTGGTGTTGCCTTTCGCTTTCCTTCACTTTCTCTCCCTCCCTGATTCACTCAGTGACTTCCTCGCGGGGCCCCAGGGGTGTCCGACTCCTGCGGCGGCCGAAGAGCCTCCATACAGGGCTCGCGCAGACGCAGCAGGCCCGCCGCGCTTGTTTTAGTTTTATTTCCGTTTGTCGCGGCTTTGCCGGGGGGGTGGTGGTAATCGAGATTGGCGAGGGTGAGGAATGCGCCTGTCGGTGTATGTTGGCTGGCGTCAATCTCTCACCCCCCCCCTTTTTTTTTTGTCATGTTTTCTTCAACACCCTTTTTTGCCTGACCAAAGACGTGAAGGTTGTCATACCGAAGAGATAGACCAGCACTGAGTAATGATGTGGCCCCGTTCCGAATGGTTGCTGACTAGGAATGATAGATGACTCGGTGGTAGTTGGTAGAACGAGCTGAATGACTTTTTCAGTTCCCCATTGTTTCTAGCTGGCACAGAATCTGTGGATCTCGAGAAGCGTGCCTCCGTAGTGTTATTCCACCTTTGCACAGCAGATAGCCATAAAACAGTAGCACCCAGAACATAGGCTTGGCATATATAAATGCTTTGGTGAATGATTGTTGCTTGAAAACCACAAATTTAATGTCGTGCGGCGGACTTCCGGGTTGTTGATTCTTTTGGTTTACGCTTGCGTTTATTGTAGCGCGTAGGCCTCCTCTAAGTATGTAGCCGAACGTTAAAAAAAATACGTAGAGTGTAAAATTAAAACCATTGGATTAAAAGTATTTACGCAAGGGAAGAAGGATCAAATTGAAACACGGACTCAACAATTGTACAATTATATATATATATATATATATATGCCCAGTGTGCTGCCGCGCGTTGTGCTTCACCTATCATCTGTTCAAAACTCTAAAACATGCCTTGTCTCTGCCAGCCCAGTTTTAAAACAAATCCAGTAGCGGTCAGTAATATAAAACGTAACTCGTTATGTCGTTACGTTTACCAAATAACCAAATTTTTGTGTTGTAAAATGGATGAACAGTTACTTGAATATGTAATGTTTAGCACTTAGAGTTGCATATTGCTGGTCCGCATCGCTTCCCGTGCCCATCCCATTCCTGCGAACGACACAGAGTGGAATGTGAAATGCAAGCTGCCTCGTTACGCCGCGATAAACCTATCGCGACTTGTGCGCCCCTGAACTTTAGCTGATTGAATTTCTGGGGTTATTTTTTAGAGAATGTTCTGGTCACGGTCCTTGCCATGTGGTGCTAGACGCGGGGTGCGGGGGGCCTTCTATATCGGGCTAACGAGACTATAATGGGACAAGAGACAAAACAACATGCGGGCAGACACGTGACAGCACTTCAGGTATGGTCAATTTCATATAAGAAGGCCAGATTCTGACAGTCAGTGAGTGGCAACTTGATGTATACGAAACAAACAAAGTGCCATTTACAAAATCCTGTATCAGCTGATGCATGAACGAACAAAAGTTAAAATTACATTGGCTATTCTGAGTGCACTGCCGATGCTCATCAGAAAAGCAGAAAGTACACGGATAAGAAAGAGTTCTTAGATTTATTAATACATTTTATTTTACGAGGTCACAAAACAATGGTTGTTAGTGTTAAAAACTAAACTTCGTGATAATGTCGTTATGTATAGGTGTTCAAAATGAAATGTACAATAGAACGATACAACGTGGAAAAGTTTTCTGAAGTTGTGCTAACTTCAGAAAGCTTTTTCACCTCGTATAATCCCTCTCCAACCTCGCTTTCAACACGTCCTTGATATTAATTCCAAAAGCATACAGAAATATTGCATAATATTGTTAAATTATTTTTTATAATAATTTGACGAAACGACACACATTTGAAATATATTTTCAGCCCGTAATATAAGAACTATCAACTTTAAAAAAGCGCTATGTGTTGACCAAAAAAAAGGCTTGCTCAAACTTCGCAGTGACGTGCTGTGCGCGCCATCTGTCGGATCTTTTGCGAAGTATTACCAGCCAGAAATGAACCGCTTTCCTGCGCGATATATACCGAATTTACAAACAGATGCCAATAGTTATATTTTTCCACGAGCTCTGCATAATTTTTTAAGTAATATAGATTTCATGTACAACGATTTCGAGTAAAAGTAATTTATATTCGGCCGGTAATCGTTCGACTACGTAAATTATACGCCATATTGTTCTCTTGAAACCCATCTCCTTGTTTCCGTAGAAATTGAGACACGCATGAATAGTTTTTAAGCAATTCTAACGTTATTCCACGTCACATATTTCCAACTCGAATATATTAGCTATAACGTCCAAAGTGTGATAATAGATACAACAGACCGTCTCGCAAATGTTAACCCAAATTCACTATCTCGGACAAATTAAAAAAGAGTTACCAAATATTTAATTATTTGCAACATTTTATATTTTTACTTTTATTACCTACTTATTTTTTTTTAGACAGATGTCAGTTTTAAAATATCGTAAAATTGGTTTAGCATTACAGTACAATGACAAGTGAATTAGCTGACAGCGTGTTGATAAAAAATAAAGCCCCGACTTGACGGACCAGCTGATGGCGGAAGGATACGTAGTCAGATGTAAACAGTGGCGCTACTTTCGCCGAGCTGTCAAAAAGTGGCCTTCTTATATGGTACAGAATATAGTGGAGGGGATTAGTCACTCAGCAGCTCGCGGGCCTGCGGAATCGGTCCGGCACGGTTATTGGGCGACCCGAGTTGCATGGTACGACTTGGACAAAGTTCGGTATACCACTGCGGGGCATGGGTATAGAGGCCGTAGGGACCCACTGGGGTTATAATGAGCCCCACCGACTCCCGAATCATACTTACACCGAAATACTTAATTGTAACTTTTGGGTCATCTCTTAAACTAACAGTTCCGTTCAGCTTATTCTTTTACTTCACTATCGGGCATATATTAAGGTATGCATTCGGGGTGTAGCAAGCATCACAATAAATTGTAGGGTATGGGTATACAATGCAAAGTTAAAAACATTTACTTGTCTATCAACACGATCACAGAGAAAGTGGTAGCGTACAACACATAAGTTTATTATTTCAGATTAAGACTAATGCCCCTTAAATTTTATTTGGCAAGAATAATACAATACTTANCAACACATAAGTTTATTATTTCAGATTAAGACTAATGCCCCTTAAATTTTATTTGGCAAGAATAATACAATACTTAGTTAAATTTCTAGGTTCACTTAAAAATAACAATTTTATTAAGAGGGGCTAACTGACTTAAACGTTTTTACACCACAGAATTTTCAAAACAATTTTATAAATTGTTACTCAATAACAAAGTGTTGTTAAGACAGTCATATACCTGGTGCTTAAAANATTTTCAAAACAATTTTATAAATTGTTACTCAATAACAAAGTGTTGTTAAGACAGTCATATACCTGGTGCTTAAAATCCGTTGTAGTGCATTTGAAAAATGTGTATTTTGATGAAACTATTAAACGTGCCCCCAGTAGGTTTACCTTAAAAAAGAAAGCACATTCAAAACAGTGACAGAACGATACATTCAAGACGTCATGTACATTGCAAAGATAATTTTGATGCCCTCCAAAATAGCTACAAACTGCTTATTCAAACTTCTGTATCTCACAATATGCGAACCGGATACATGGGAAGCTACGACAGATGCATGCATTAGACTTTACTACAGAGGCGCGTCCAATAAAATTATAGGGTCACTGCTTAAATTTCTGAAGTTCTACGATCACGACGAAACCACTGTGTGCTAGTTCAGCGGTATACGCAATAATGTTTAAGTTACACCAGTCGGCATCTATAGGTTTAATGAAATTAAACAGTAGTCTAACGTTAATATTTCGTAATCAATAACATTTTATAATGTCCTAACAAATAAATGTAATACGCCTGAAATGAAAGCACGGCCACCTAGGCCTTCTGTTTCTAATGGTCGTGGGTATAGAAACAGAGTTGCTGTGGTAAAAAGAAACATTTTTCAAAGACGAATCCTTACTGTATAAATACGCTTTCTACACCCTTACTGTATAGACAAGCATGGGGAGATCTTATACAATGCTACAGCGCAATTCAGTGAACAAAAAGTCGTTTAAATTTACTTACGTCATTGAAGCAAATACCGCAACAGGAAATTCAGAATCAACGGTCAAACGAATTTGGCAGAGTGTAAACAGGATAACCAGTTTGACTTTTGAATATCTAAATGCAAGAAAACGGCAGAAGAAAATAATTGAAGTAGACGATAGTACATGTGGTGCTGTGCGGAGAAAAATACACAAGTTTTAAATTGTGAGGAAAACGTTCCAAATTTTACAGTGTTTGTTCATATTTGTCTATATTTGTTGTGGCAAAATTTTTATGAGCTGCGTAAATCTGTTTGTTTAAGAATATTTATTTTGCTTCACGGTTTTGCTATTTTAGTGGGCTCATAAGACCTAGAGTACTATCTCGAACACTTGCTTTTGTTATTTCCCATAGAATAGGCTCGAATAAATCACTGGTTGGTTACATAAATTTGCAGGANCTCGAACACTTGCTTTTGTTATTTCCCATAGAATAGGCTCGAATAAATCACTGGTTGGTTACATAAATTTGCAGGAGCCTATACATTTTTGTGCTCTTCTGAAAGACGTTTATATACCTATTTGTGGCACAAACAGCGAATCAAGACATAACGTTTAACGTCACTTGTTCAGTGTTCTATTACCATTAAAATTATTGGAAAACCCATTTTAGATATGCTGGCTACGTTTGAAAAAATTATCGTGTTTCAAAATCTGACAATGAAGGCGTCATGAAATAAAATGCGCGAGTTCCACTTTTACTCGTGTAATACGGACTCGAAAACCGAGAAGCATTTTTTCACCCCTCCAGTCGTGCCGTGGTAGGGGAAGGCCGCCACTGCGCCCCCGAGCCGACAGTTTATTGAGTTCGGTGGATTGTGAGACGCGCCAGGTATGCGAAGACAGCGAAGTGACGAACTAGAGCACTGTAACAGTGGATAGTAAGACTGACGGGTGGGACTATTGAACTGTATGCATGAGTGTAAGACATTTGGAATGATGGCAATAGACAGATTGAATATTTGTTAATAACGCGAGTGAATTGACTAACCAATATAGACACATTGATAAGAACTTTAATTATAATTGTGATTGACATTAAATATTGCGCTCACTGAGAATAACAAGAGTAATAGTGTAGATAGTTTAATGTTGTGAATAATAGCTGTGTGAATCAATTACAAATATGATTTCGTTGTTTTATTTTAATTGAAGCCTCCATCCCTCATGAACTCTAATACACCCCTCTGGTGTCTTGTAATATTGTTAATAAAAAAACACTAAGCCATTTCATTCTGTTTTTTTTTCTGTATGAATAGTCGACTAACTGGCAGCAGAGAAGTTTAGAGTAGCATCACGCTGAGCCACGTCTGGTGACCGGAAAGAAACTATCCTGCACGACAGCCGCGTGGAACGAGTTTGGTTATCGCGTAGATATCGTTCAGGCTGCCTGATAGTGGTCATATAGAACATTTATGAATGTATGGTAAACAAACTTCACGGTTCCACGGTTCATTTTATTGGTCAATCAAGGTTGTAGNCTCGAACACTTGCTTTTGTTATTTCCCATAGAATAGGCTCGAATAAATCACTGGTTGGTTACATAAATTTGCAGGGGCCTATACATTTTTGTGCTCTTCTGAAAGACGTTTATATACCTATTTGTGGCACAAACAGCGAACCAAGACATAACGTTTAACGTCACTTGTTCAGTGTTCTATTACCATTAAAATTATTGGAAAACCCATTTTAGATATGCTGGCTACGTTTGAAAAAATTATCGTGTTTCAAAATCTGACAATGAAGGCGTCATGAAATAAAATGCGCGAGTTCCACTTTTACTCATGTAATACGGACTCGAAAACCGAGAAGCATTTTTTCACCCCTCCAGTCGTGCCGTGGTAGGGGAAGGCCGCCACTGCGCCCCCGAGCCGACAGTTTATTGAGTTCGGTGGATTGTGAGACGCGCCAGGTATGCGAAGACAGCGAAGCACGAACTAGAGCACCGTAACAGTGGATAGTGAGACTGGCGGGTGGGACTATTGAACTGTATGCATGAGTGTAAGACATTTGGAATGATGGCAATAGACAGATTGAATATTTGTTAATAACGCGAGTGAATTGACTAACCAACATAGACACATTGATAAGAACTTTAATTATAATTGTGATTGACATTAAATATTGCGCTCACTGAGAATAACAAGAGTAATAGTGTAGATAGTTTAATGTTGTGAATAATAGCTGTGTGAATCAATTACAAATATAATTTCGTTGTTTTATTTTAATTGAAGCCTCCATCCCTCATGAACTCTAATACACCCCTCTGGTGTCTTGTAATATTGTTAATAAAAAAAACACTAAGCCATTTCATTCTGTTTTTTTTTTCTGTATGAATAGTCGACTAACTGGCAGCAGAGAAGTTTAGAGTAGCATCACGCTGAGCCACGTCTGGTGACCGGAAAGAAACTATCCTGCACGACAGCCGCGTGGAACGAGTTTGGTTATCGCGTAGATATCGTTCGGGCTGCCTGATAGTGGTCATATAGAACATTTATGAATGTATGGTAAACAAACGTCACGGTTCCACGGTTCATTTTATTGGTCAATCAAGCAACATCCAACAAACCAAAACTATAATATCTGGAAGTTTGTTGGGGTATTCTTTTATACTCATCCTGTATATTTCGTACATAAAATGAGAATAAATTGCACTAGATGTTTATTAGTAAACACTGTTACCATAAATACAGCCATAACGTGTTAATGTAGTAACCTACGCCTATTAAGTAAAAAATTAATGAAAGCCTACACATTTTACATGTCAAAAAATATCGGGGTTGTGCGTGGNACCTACGCCTATTAAGTAAAAAATTAATGAAAGCCTACACATTTTACATGTCAAAAAATATCGGGGTTGTGCGTGGGTGCGTGCGTGGGTGCGCGCGCGCGCATGTGTGTGTGTGTGTTTATTTTTAATGTTCCATACGACTTGNGTGCGTGGGTGCGTGCGTGGGTGCGCGCGCGCGCATGTGTGTGTGTGTGTTTATTTTTAATGTTCCATACGACTTGAACCGCGTACCATAGGGCAGTGCACGCTGTAATCGAGCAGTATTGCTTTCATCGTAAACAAGAGCGGTTCGCTAGTCAAATGGGGTGAAGAGGTAAGAGTACTTCGTTCGATCAAANTATTGCTTTCATCGTAAACAAGAGCGGTTCGCTAGTCAAATGGGGTGAAGAGGTAAGAGTACTTCGTTCGATCAAAAGCAACTTAGTTATTTTCAATCACGAGAAAGGTAAAAGCTGCAGAGAAATAGCTGTAATCCTTCAAATGAAGAANAAAGCAACTTAGTTATTTTCAATCACGAGAAAGGTAAAAGCTGCAGAGAAATAGCTGTAATCCTTCAAATGAAGAAAAGTGCAGTGGTAAATATAATCAAGAGATACAGAGATGAGGATCGAATTGATTTAATTCTGCAATCTGGCCGTCCGGGAGTATTTACAGCTCCAGAAGAGAGGGTATATGAAAGTACAGACAAGAGGATAAATCGTACGACAAAAATAAATGTCATGAGGGCAAGATAGAATAGTGGGTGGCCAGATAAAAGCCATTTGTCAACGAAAGAAGCAGGAGGAAGAGAATTAAGATAGCAAAAAAATTTATTTGTTAAGATGAAGACCGATGGCAGAACGTAATATTTGCTGATGAAAGCAAATTTAACATATTTGGTTCGAATGGGAGGACAATGGTTTGGTGCAAACCAAATACATAAATGGAAGCAATCTCCTACCTACAGTCAAATACGGTGGCGGAAATATCTTGNGCCACTGGGGAAGGACAGTTAGTGTTTGTTGAAGAGAATACGAACAAAACAATATACGTGGATCTCGAAGAAACATAACCATTTAAGTGCCGAAAAATTAGGACTTGGCGATAAATTTATGTTCCGTAAAGGCAATAATCCCAAACATAATGCATAGGTCGTGCAGCTGTGGTTGCTGTACAATTGTCCTAAAGTGTTCCATCCACCCCCACAATCACCGGACTTGAACCCAATCGAGAATTTGTGGCACGAGCTCAGTAGCAGTAACGTCAAAAAACACCTTAAAAGGCGACTTACAGAAGAATGGGCCAACATCTCAGTGAAATATGCGAGATAATTGGTTCACAGTATGCTCAATCGCATTCGCGAGGTCATAATGCTNGGGCCAACATCTCAGTGAAATATGCGAGATAATTGGTTCACAGTATGCTCAATCGCATTCGCGAGGTCATAATGCTTAATGGACATCCTACTTAATATTAAACTTAATTTCATGATAAGAAATACTTTGTTTTCATTATTCGCTGTTATCTGTCGCAATACTTGGCATAAAACTGTATATTTTATTTTGTTGGTTATGTTGANTTGTTTTCATTATTCGCTGTTATCTGTCGCAATACTTGGCATAAAACTGTATATTTTATTTTGTTGGTTATGTTGATTATTTGTAAGTTTATTTTGAAGATGTTTGTTTTTTGAGATATTCAGCACTATTGACTGTAACAATATTATTCAAATACAATATTTTTGTTAAGGCTATGTACACCACACAATGTAAATAATACTGACTGTCTCAATATTTTATTTATTATTACTGTATATAATCACTGTCCCGATATTTTTTGACGAGAAAAATGTGTACGTAGTTTTTGGATGCACCATAAAGGGCCTACGTACAAGATTTTATTACATTTGTACTCTGACAACTGCGGACCTGCCGCCATTTACGAGTTGTTTTGCCTGTCATTTACAAGCACTGTAGGTAACGTGTGGATATGTACTGATACATTCTTTCTTTTCTTCTGCTATGGAAACTTCTATGCTTCTTTTGTGCCCATTAGTATAACAGAAGGTCGCAGAAATCGGGTATCGTGCAGGGCCGGTTTAAGGAGCCCCCTACAATTCATTCACGCGCGCCTGCATTAGCTGGGAGGACACGGCAGCTCTCTACAAGATGGTAGGACGTACACTCACAGTAATGACGGTAACTCTTGGCTTAGACAACTGCATTGCCACGGCATGTTTGGTGGCTCCCTAGCTATTTTTAGCTATANAATGACGGTAACTCTTGGCTTAGACAACTGCATTGCCACGGCATGTTTGGTGGCTCCCTAGCTATTTTTAGCTATGTGAATTATTATCGTTAAATTTAGGCAGATTGTGTGGATCATTGTTATGTGTACTTATTTGTTTTGCTAAGTANTATGTGAATTATTATCGTTAAATTTAGGCAGATTGTGTGGATCATTGTTATGTGTACTTATTTGTTTTGCTAAGTAGGTTGGCAAAAAGCTAAACTAACCATGAAGTTGCTATAATCGAAGAGTCACAAGCCGGCAGGATCTAAACCACACACTTCAAACGGCCTCAGCAGACAGTTTAGTCATCCCGAATGAGTCAGGGTCTCCTCTCTGCAGATACTTCATTGGNCACTTCAAACGGCCTCAGCAGACAGTTTAGTCATCCCGAATGAGTCAGGGTCTCCTCTCTGCAGATACTTCATTGAAAAAAATGTACCGTACTCTGTTCACACACGTGTGAAATGCTTATATAACCATACAACTAAATCAAATCTGTCTTACNAAAAAATGTACCGTACTCTGTTCACACACGTGTGAAATGCTTATATAACCATACAACTAAATCAAATCTGTCTTACATCCCTTCTTGGATGTCTTCGATCTTGTTCTCCTGCAGCGAAGGTGTGCTGCAGTAGTCTCGAATAATGTTTGTAGTGCCTGTGTAATGTCTTTTTAAAATTATAGTAAGAAAACTTATTATAAAACAAGAAGTTACTGAAAAAACTAATGAGCCTTCTTTCCTTTACATAGGTGCAAATAATTTTTGATGAAGTTCTTAAAAGCTGGGATGGCAGGTAGGCCGTTACGTCTCCTTGATAGCAGCATCATTAAAGATGAAACAACAAACATATCCAATAGTAGTGAGAAAACTACAAAAACACACCTGCCTTACCCGCGACTCGAACCCAGAAAACCTCGTACCGTAAGCTAGCGTGTAATAAACTGCAATACGGAGGTCGGATTCGTAGGATCAACTTCGAATATAATCAGTCTAATGTTTTGAATGACAGGGTTTTTACTAACGTGAAATATGTACAGGACAGTCATTTTGAAAATAAATGCCTGAGCTACTTAAAACTTGTAAGTTTATATANACTAACGTGAAATATGTACAGGACAGTCATTTTGAAAATAAATGCCTGAGCTACTTAAAACTTGTAAGTTTATATAGCATACCGTAGCGCTATTTGTGTGAAGAATTTGGTGAAAATCAAGTGATTGATCCCAGATACGGCATAAAAACTATTTTTATTTGGTCCTATCTCTCAAAATTGCGTTTCTACTAGATACTGTCAGCATAAAGAATTGGTTGAATTTTGTTGAAATATTTATATGGCCGCCATTTTGGAAATTAATGTCCGACGTCACTTAAATTGTGAGAATCTGTTGGTTTTCTCTTATGATATGACATAAAAATTTTTATTTTTCATGTGGTGTTATTTTACAAAATTGTGGACGAAAGAGGCTTTGTATGGACACATTTTATGGTTTTCATATNATTTTTCATGTGGTGTTATTTTACAAAATTGTGGACGAAAGAGGCTTTGTATGGACACATTTTATGGTTTTCATATATATTACTGTCGGAATACAAAGTTGGAATTGATTTCATGGTTTCGACGATATAGCATACTAAGCTAAAATATATATATGGCCGCTATTTTGAAATTAAATGCACGGCCTATTTAAAACATACCAGTTTAAATCATCTGTCGCAATATTACTTGTTCGCCAAATTTGGTAGGGATCGGTCAGTTGTTTCCCGAGATATGACATAAAACTTTATTTCTTCTTATGATGCTATTCTGCAAAATGTCTGACAAAAGTGGCTGTGTGTTGTCATATATGACGCTTGTGACACATGCTTTTAGCATACAAATTTTTGTCGAACGGTGTGGTATATATATCAAAGAAACTTAAAATATTTGTCGCCGCCATTTTGAATGTTTCTAATCATACATGTGGTGCTATCTTCCAAAATGACGTACCAACATAAATATCAGTGTCTAAATTCAATGCTTACTTGATTTACTTCCAACGTACAAAATATTTTTTAAATCGGTCGAATGGTTCCCAATATATGACATAGCACTCTAAATTGGCTACCATTTTAAAAGTTTGGTACTGGTGTGGTTGAAAACTATACAATTTATATGTTCGTAATAAGTATAGCATGTGTATAGTGTTTGGTGAAATTAGGTTTACATATTCAAAAGTTTTAGGGACACACACAGACAAGAAAGCGATGTGTGTTTTTCTATCCTTCGGGAAGCAGGTCAATGAAAATTATGTTAAAAATCTAAGAATATGTCTTGCCTTGGAGGTCGATAAACACGATAAAGTATACTTTGCATACATACTTTACAGCACAATCGGATCTGCCATGTCAGTGTCAAGAGAATGCGAACTACTCCACCTCCTTTACATGTGCTCCTTAATTTCGTGGGTATATGGAGCTGTACTTATACCATGAATTATTTTAAAGTGTAATTTATTTCGGTGATAAACGATTTTTGGCGTTAAAGTACAAAGTTGCTATGTTATGTAATTTAGCTGCCTGCAAGAGACAATTGTACAGCCAATTGTGGGTATCATTTTATTTATTCGGTTTGTTGTATAATGCTTTGTTAGTCGCCCATGTCTACGTTTTGATTGCAAGTTTTAGCTAAAACTTAGTCAAAGTATTAAAGNGTATAATGCTTTGTTAGTCGCCCATGTCTACGTTTTGATTGCAAGTTTTAGCTAAAACTTAGTCAAAGTATTAAAAATAATCGACGCAAGGATATTGGAGAGTAGTCAGAAGTAGCTCTTAGAACAGAAGATGTGTNGTATAATGCTTTGTTAGTCGCCCATGTCTACGTTTTGATTGCAAGTTTTAGCTAAAACTTAGTCAAAGTATTAAAGTCAAAGTATTAAAAATAATCGACGCAAGGATATTGGAGAGTAGTCAGAAGTAGCTCTTAGAACAGAAGATGTGTNAGTCAAAGTATTAAAAATAATCGACGCAAGGATATTGGAGAGTAGTCAGAAGTAGCTCTTAGAACAGAAGATGTGTGTGTTATTCATCGCTAGTGTATGCCTGTTTATACCCAATATATTTGAAGAAAAGTAATTAGAAACTTGGGTATGGTGTAAGCTGGAGTGTATGGACGGTTGTTTACCTTAGCGGGACCACGCCTTAACCCTGAGGCAAAGCCAGGCTCGGCGTGTGGTTGGCCCTGGACACCCTTGATGGTTGGCTCATTCTTCCCGCCACGGGCTCGGCGATGGGGGCGGCTTGCCAAACCGGCTTGCTGGCTCAACGGACAGTGCCGTGATCCTGGGAGCAGTGCTGGCAGTCAGGTGTCGTGGACGGCGCTCTTTCACAAGACTCCTCGTTTGCTTGACGCCAATTAGACAGGACTCTTCAAACCAGGCCACAGCTCAATTACGTGTAACGAACGCTCTTCCCCCTCACTGTATCTCTTCCCAGGCCACAGTGCCTAGCTGGCAAATACTTGTGTTGTCGAACATGGTCACTGGTATATTGTTCAAAAAACCTTGAATTCACGGGGAAATAGTCGCAAGCGCGCGCACACACAAAATACTTATATGTTTAAATTAGGGTCTATATCTTGTTTTTTTTTTTTCATCTTGTAACCACATACCTTGGCTAATTTTTAATTATTTTTACTGAAGTCCCCGTTCCACAAATGTTACGCCATATGCCTTCATGGACAGGTACTAAACGAACTGTGATACAAAATTCCACACACGTCAAGCCATTTCCCCGTAAGGCTGATACGTTCACGCGGCCGCTTTACGTCCTTTCCCTTGCGCTGTCCCCTTCCAGCATGCATGGAGCTCAAGGGCATCGCCTGTAACGGGAGAAGAGCAGATGTGTTTACAAACGAACCGTCGCATAAAACTTGACGTGTGCCGGCGCAGTGTTCCAAGAGCAAGGCGCAGTTACAGACGGTCGACACGGATTACCGACGCGTGCCGCCGCCGCCATAAGCCCATCGGGATTCTTGCCTCCTTCTGTTCTTGGAAGATTTAATTACTTGGGCCATCGTTGCAAGAATGTTCTGGTCATCGCCCGATTCGAGAGTCTTGAACTAGGTGTGCAAAGCGACGAGCGGTGATGCCAAAAAAAAAAGGGGGGGGGGACAAGTTCCACTCCGCCTATTCAAATATTTTTTCCTCGGACGAAAAAAAAAACACCACGCCCCTATGGTCTACGCACCGTAAATTGCGCTGATATTTTTTTACTGTAACAATGAAATATGTTTCCTTCAGTGCTACCAAAAAACTTAAATATTTCCATAGGCGACGTTTAATTAACAAATAGAATACCAAAAAAGTTATTTAATAAAACACAATTTAACAGTGAACTATATAATACTTTAAAGGTAATTACAGTGTTATACATTTGTGGTATAAAAGTTATTTATAAAACAGGTTAACATGTTACTCCTAGGGTTATTTTTGAAAGGTTTGTTCCAAAACACCCGAAGAAACCGTGAATGGACTATAATAGTATAACATGGGGCTGTTAAACGTTGCAATATTTAATTGCAGCCTCATTTCGCACATTTCCGTAGGTAAGACAAGCTATTACACTGTAAANCAGGTTAACATGTTACTCCTAGGGTTATTTTTGAAAGGTTTGTTCCAAAACACCCGAAGAAACCGTGAATGGACTGTTGTTAAACGTTGCAATATTTAATTGCAGCCTCATTTCGCACATTTCCGTAGGTAAGACAAGCTATTACACTGTAAANTGTTAAACGTTGCAATATTTAATTGCAGCCTCATTTCGCACATTTCCGTAGGTAAGACAAGCTATTACACTGTAAAACAAACATTTGTCGGACAATCGCGACAAGCGACAGTCTTAGTTTGTCTTACGCGCAGGCATGTTTTAACTCTTCTAGATTCACGTTACAGAAAAGTGTCAAGTGGCGGTAGATGTCGCAGAAAATAAATTAATAAACAGAATAATGATCGCCTTTCCTAAGGTTTTCGTATCACATTCTCGAATGAAAGGAATTTTTTACGCGCAAAATGAGTTTAACATTCCTAGTTTTGTAGCCATCTAAAGTGCCCTTTAGATGGCTACAAAACGAGGAAGATGTTTTTAGTTAAAGAGCTATTAATATTTAATGTAAGTAGTATATGGTGCTTGTATAAAGATATAACGAAATTATAAAAGTAACCTGTTTTCGCAGAAACTGTTACTACGTGTTACGTCTCATAACGCACTTCCATTTACCATTCGCCTTTACCTACTGAGAGTACATTGTTCCCATTTTGGTGTTCACATTTTACGCAGAAGTGTGTGCCAACTATTTTGTAACGTAAAATTCGTATAATACATTTTAGCGTATACACATTTAACAGTAGAATGTACATTCNGTGCCAACTATTTTGTAACGTAAAATTCGTATAATACATTTTAGCGTATACACATTTAACAGTAGAATGTACATTCACTTCTTAGCTTTTCATTTTCTATACATTAAAAATTCCAGACATAACCAACAAAATATTCGTTGGTCACACTTGCGGGAGGTAATCACGTGACAATAACGCCTGCTCTCATTGGCTAAGGTAAAAAACGAGCGGCGAAAATNGTGCCAACTATTTTGTAACGTAAAATTCGTATAATACATTTTAGCGTATACACATTTAACAGTAGAATGTACATTAACTTCTTAGCTTTTTATTTTCTATACATTAAAAATTCCAGACATAACCAACAAAATATTCGTTGATCACACTTGCGGGAGGTAATCACGTGACAATAACGCCTGCTCTCATTGGCTAAGGTAAAAAACGAGCGGCGAAAATTGCAGGAAAAATAGCGCCATTTCAATTAGTCTGGTAGAACTGCACATAAACTGTGCGATTTNTTGCAGGAAAAATAGCGCCATTTCAATTAGTCTGGTAGAACTGCACATAAACTGTGCGATTTCAAGTGAGCACGTCCAGCAGCATGCAAGGCTTCGTGTATACAATATTGTAAGAAAAATCGTTTGGTGTGCGTTGGGCTTAAGTCAAATATGGTACTTTTCGCAAGCCCCGTAAAACCTGTACCCGTCTAAGCAAGCTTCTGGATGTATCTTAAAGGTTTTATTTCGTTCTCTTACTGTGCGATTCCTGGGGTACCGTATGGTTTCGTGAAGCACCGTAGAGAAAATGGTAACAAGAAACGAGAACAGGAATACTTTACCCTAGCATCTTCCCACATCGTACAAAGCGGCCTCGTTTTTCATTCTGCTATTAACCAGAGCAGACTGTAGTGTCTTAATTTTACTGTAGATCGAATTTTTTTGGTTACTTGGTTTTTAATGGCGCTTCAGGTACATGATAATTTTTTGCGTAATTATAGGATTTGTTCAACCTTAAGACTCCCACATACCTAGTGCTTGAACTGCATTGCAGTGTATTTTTCCAAGAAACTGACGCTATTCACCACCTGTAGTGTACAGAGTGGTTCATAGGGTCCTCAGTTAATGTTAGATGGCACAGACTATAAGGTGCTTGATAGGTTGAGGGTAAACAATAAGGTAGTAGTTCGGTGTTTCACTTTAACTGGTTGGTCATATTGTCTCGAGTTTATATATACAGAAACACTTCCGAGGTGTGGTACTCTATTTAACTAACTCTGATTAACTTAGGGCGATGTCTTGGGGGGGGGGCTTCTTTGGGAGACGACTTGATACTTAGTTCTGCGTGTAGTGCTTGGTATGTTGTCGGCTGGATGAAATCTGGCGATGTGGGCGGCCTTGGAAAGGCCCGTGTTTGGTGCCGTCTCTTCTCGGCTGCTGCTCTGGGTTCGTTCCTCGACGCTCTTCTCCCAGCCCATACGTCCTCTCGCGATTCCCTACCCAACTGACTCAGCCGTGCCACTATTTTTGACTTTGGGAGAAGAGTCGTAAATTAGCTTATATCCTCTCTTGACTCCCTCCCTAAGAATGTACACGCGCCTTCCCTCGTTGGGGGAGGGGTGTGTAGGAGGGCGCAGAACAAAGAATACTT
>NQII01000037.1:567460-608663 GCA_002778355.1 Clitarchus hookeri
TTTCGACGCAGCTGCGAGAGGCTGTGCCTTCTCGTCGCGGCGGAATCCTGGCGTCATTCTTCTGGCACGCTCGCCGAACCCTTAGCTGGTTTATGGCGGCTGTTCGCGTTTCCTTGTCGTTGCGAGTTTCGACAGTGTGTGCCTGCTGACGGAAAAATATATCTCGGGATGCAGAATGCATCAATACGTCATAGTGAACTTTGTTATTTTAAACTAAAATGCAAACCTTTTGATCCGTGGCGTGGCGTGCCCAAAATATTGTTTCGCATGCCATCAATGGCACGCGTGCCATTGGTTCGCCATCCCTGTACTAGAGCGATGTTTTTTCGGTAGCTTCTTCTTTCTCCTCTCCTGGTAAGTCCCTTCTCTCAAATGTGCTAGTATTGGCTTCATGTCTTCTTTCAAACATCACTTGACACTGCGTACTTATTCTGAAGTATGTTTATTTAAATTCCAGTTATAGTCTAAATTAACTGCGTATGCAAACTGCTGAAAGAGAAGTTAACTCTTTTTGGCGCATTATTCGAACGAACTTATATCTTTNAGCGATGTTTTTTCGGTAGCTTCTTCTTTCTCCTCTCCTGGTAAGTCCCTTCTCTCTAATGTGCTAGTATTGGCTTCATGTCTTCTTTCAAACATCACTTGACACTGCGTACTTATTCTGAAGTATGTTTATTTAAATTCCAGTTATAGTCTAAATTAACCGCGTATGCAAACTGCTGAAAGAGAAGTTAACTCTTTTTGGCGCATTATTCGAACGAACTTATATCTTTCCTAATTATCAGAATGTACATAATGTTTTACGTGCACTAGGTCCTTAAAAAAAAAGTTTTATCCATTAATACTTTCTTGAGAGCATAATAGGCTTCCGAAGCACTGCTGAGCCACATTTTCATTGCTTGTTCTTCCTCGCAGGGCNTTGCTTGTCCTTCCTCGCAGGGCAACTTTTCTTCTCACTTTCTTCGTACCATGTGATGGAGAATCGAAACAAATATTGCCATTAGCTATTCACTGTCTCAGTCAGACGACTGAGCCGTCCACCAAAGATCAATATTTATACTTGCTTTCCAAGCATGGATGTCTCGTAATACTTTTGTTTTACTTTTTAATTTTTTCGTTAATTTATTTTGAACTGTGTCAAATCAAATTCTTATCCGATAGTGGGGAGTTGTGTCTTCATGTAACGGCGTACTCCTACATTTCGGTCACTTAAAACAGTTTTATATAGCATTTTTCTTTCGCTCAAAACGCTGAGNAGTTATTTTAGAAACAAAATTTTGTAATACATTTGTTTAGGCCTCCCTTTACCAAATCTTTTTGCCAAAAGTCAACAATATATTAAACCCCCACCCCTCATGCAAATCCACGAGCGAGGAGAAGACATATTTTGCTCAAAACGCTGAGGAATCTTACTGTTCCACCTTCTACTAACCAAAGGTTTGACGATTTTCGGAGTTCTTTTACGTCAGGTGTCTTGTTTCATTTTTCCACGCCGAGTTTATAACTAGACTAATTATTATACTGTTGATAATTATATCATATGTCGTTCTTGAAATCATGGCAATATCCAGAGACCTAGAAAATGATTTAAACTGTTTGAACAAAATTCCGGACAAATACAATGATAAAGTAATCGCCAAATTACCTGCCAGCTTTTTTCCGAAAACAGAATGGGAATAGCATGGAAATATATTTCCACAGGTACAGGCAGATTTTACGCAGGTAATATCTCCCCTGCAGTAATATAATGTATTGTTTATTTCATTCTTAAAGTAACTGCATATTTTTAACTGGGTTAGTAAATAAGTCCAGGCACCAATTAATTCTTTTTTTTTTATGTACAGGATGAGTATAAAAGAATACGCCAACTTTGAAGGTCTATATTATCCAAACCAAACAACCAATCAAATGAAACGTGGAACCGTAAGGTTTGTTTACAATGCATTCATAAATGTTCAATGTGACCACCATGAGCGGCCCGAGCAACATATACGCGATAATCAAACTCGTTCCACGCTCTTGTCAGCATGTCCGGTGTTACGGTTTGGATGGCGTTCGTAACTCTCGGTTTGTGGTGGCGAGAGGGGAACTAGCTCGCATTCGGCACGTCAATGTGAAGGAAACGGGCTGATGTTTCCTTTATGTGCCGAAAGATGACACTGGGAGCGTCTGTCGTCGCACTATGA
The DNA here is from genome assembly GCA_002778355.1 of Clitarchus hookeri. Classification (NCBI taxonomy): domain Eukaryota; kingdom Metazoa; phylum Arthropoda; class Insecta; order Phasmatodea; family Phasmatidae; genus Clitarchus; species Clitarchus hookeri. The sequence continues at coordinate 569,647 of NQII01000037.1, forward strand.
GCGTGTGTTGTGTGTTAGTCCGTATCACGATGTCGACGGAACAACAAAAGCCGTTCTGTGTTATTCAGTTTGCTAAATGTGAATCGGTTACCACTGTTCAACGTGAATTCCGTCGCAAATACGGACATCGTCCTACAGATAGGTGGTGTATCGTACGTTGGTTTCGTCAGTTCCGTGACACAGGGTGCCTTTGCAAAGGTAAAAGTTCCGGGCGGCCGCGTGTGCCCGAAGAGAATGTGCAACGGATTCAACAAGCGTTAGTTCGCTTTCCGAGAAAATCAACTCTACCAACTAGCCGGGAAATGAAAATCCCTCAATCGACGGTATGGACAGTGTTTCGAAAGCGATTGCTGTACCTACCGCACAGGCTCTTACCGAAAGGGATAGAGAACTAAGACGTGATTTCTGCGCGTTCGTTCTTGCCCAGAACGAGATAGACGATGCCTTCATGTCTAAGCTGGTTTTTAGCGATGAAGCGACGTTCCATAAAAATTGTAAGGTGAACCGGCACAACGTGCNTCGACGGAACAACAGAAGCCGTTCTGTGTTATTCAGTTTGCTAAATGTGAATCGGTTACGACTGTTCAACGTGAATTCCGTCGCAAATACGGACNCGTATCACGATGTCGACGGAACAACAAAAGCCGTTCTGTGTTATTCAGTTTGCTAAATGTGAATCGGTTACCACTGTTCAACGTGAATTCCGTCGCAAATACGGACATCGTCCTACAGATAGGTGGTGTATCGTACGTTGGTTTCGTCAGTTCCGTGACACAGGGTGCCTTTGCAAAGGTAAAAGTTCCGGGCGGCCGCGTGTGCCCGAAGAGAATGTGCAACGGATTCAACAAGCGTTAGTTCGCTTTCCGAGAAAATCAACTCTACAAGCTAGCCGGGAAATGAAAATCCCTCAATCGACGGTATGGACAGTGTTTCGAAAGCGATTGCTGTACCTACCGCACAGGCTCTTACCGAAAGGGATAGAGAACTAAGACGTGATTTCTGCGCGTTCGTTCTTGCCCAGAACGAGATAGACGATGCCTTCATGTCTAAGCTGGTTTTTAGCGATGAAGCGACGTTCCATAAAAATTGTAAGGTGAACCGGCACAACGTGCGGATATGGGGTCAGNAAAATTGTAAGGTGAACCGGCACAACGTGCGGATATGGGGTCAGGAGACTCCACATGAAACCACCGAACACAAGCGCGCTTCCCCCAAAGTGAAAGTGTTATGCGCTGTATCCAAAGACACTGTTTTCGGTCGTTTCTTTTTTCACAAGCCCACTGTTACTGGAATCCCTTATTTGGACATGCTTGCACAGTGGTTTTTCCGTCAGTTAGAAGAGGCGGCGGGGGACTTCATTTTCCAGCAGGATTATGCGCCACCCCATTAGCACCTAGCTGTTCGCGGATACCTGAACGAGACGTTGCCGCAACGCTAGATTGGCCGAGGAGCAGCTGGTGACCAGGCTCTTCATCGCTGGCCCCCAAAAAGCCCGAATCTTACCCCGTGCGATTTTTTTCTGTGGGGGTACATAAATGATCAAGTGTTTTGTCCGCCATTGCCGGCTAACATTGACGACCTCAAAACGAGAATTACAGATGCCATCCAAACCGTAACACCGGACATGCTGACAAGAGTGTGGAACGAGTTTGTTTATTGCATATATATCGTTCGGGCCGCTCGTGGTGGTCACATTGAACATTTATGAAGATATGGTAAACAAACTTCACAGTTCCACGGTTGATTTGATTGGCCAACCAAGGTTGTATGTTGTTAGGTTTTAATATTATAGACCTTCAAAAAAAGGGGGGGGGGAGAGGTATTCTTTTATACTCATCCTGTATATATTGTCATGTTCGGGAATAGGATGGCATGTTTCAACTGCTCCATCCATACCATCAATTTCACTAATGGAATCCCCTTCCGACTGGCAAAGTACATACAAATTTTCATTTAAAGTGCTTTTGTTTTTTAAAGTTACTACATGCTCACTATCCTCGTTGATCACTTCGCAACATTTCCTGTATAACTCAGTCCATAATTCTCATTGTATTTATATATTATAACTTGTATTTTCACGAGAATCGTCAAGTAAAGTAGCTGCAGTTCCGAGTGCAGTCTGAGGCCTATTTCGTGACGACGGTATTTCTTGCTTGCACCAATGCTTTCCGCCTTCTTGCTTCATACCGTACTGAGCGTGAATTACTAATATAAGCATCTGGTGATTTAGCATTTACTCTGCGACATATGGCAGATAGTATTTCCTCACATCTAGTTTTGCACCAGGATTTATGTTCGACCCTTTTAAGTTTTTCACCACGCATTAATTATAATTTCATTAACAGTTTTTTATTGAAATCAGTTTCAAAGAAATGGTGGGAACAATAGGTCCGGGCGTAAAATATTTTCTTTTGTAAAATTCAACCCACATAGTAAACACTTTAGGGAATTTAGAAAGTTGTGGTAAAACATGGAACAATATTGCCTTGTCTCTATTTCCTGGATTACACGAGAAGAGTTATTACATCTGAGCGCATTACAACTGGGCATTTTCCCAACAAAATACTCTACTATTGTATAAAAATATCACTGTATAAAAGTTAATTACCTTTGACACTTATGTAATTCACAAAATTCCATTACTGAACATATCCATTAGGTGAGCTCCGTACGAGATTCACGCGACTATGGCTGTGGTGTGTGTCAACAGCAAGAAGCATTGCGAGGTCAGGCGAGCGGAATGACGTCACTGTTGCTCGCTTTCAGCCGTATTTCTTGGCAACGGGACGCCGCTAACAAAAATCAATATCGCCGTAGTTCATAGCAGGTCTTTATCGTTCGTTACACCACAACTTGTGTTTTGTGTTGTGTGCTCCTTTAAGGTAATGAATCCACTATTCCCGACACCCTCTCCACCCGGTTATCAGCTGTTTTATCGTTCCAAGCTAATGACGTTCGCTTGATGTAATTAAGTAATTCGTTGAACATCTGTTGCNGTTATCAGCTGTTTTATCGTTCCAAGCTAATGACGTTCGCTTGATGTAATTAAGTAATTCGTTGAACATCTGTTGCCGAGAAGGTTTAATCGAATAAAAATGTTCTTACTGGTTGGTTTAACGCGTTTCATCCTGTATCTTTAACAAGGGGTAATTTAAATTGTTAAACGTTTATTCTTTTTAAAATGTGTTGCGTTCAGTGTAACTGCGTGGAAATCGTTGGAAGGGTTGATAAACTGTGAAATAACTTCCTCGTGTTCTTGGGCATATGTGTAATGTCTTAGTAGTGAAGAATGTAGGAAGCAGGAATGTGTTTAAAATCATACAAGTTAGATTGAATTATGGCNGTAATGTCTTAGTAGTGAAGAATGTAGGAAGCAGGAATGTGTTTAAAATCATACAAGTTAGATTGAATTATGGCCGACCCAAACATCGGCGTTAGAATATTGTAGGTATGCTAGTTGATTTTTAAGTATATTGCAGTGGCACCCTTCTTCTACCGTATGTTTATCACACAATACGACCGACTTGAAGGCTCTCACATTGAAGTTAACATGGGATTCGTTTTGTTAACTTTGCGTTAACTATGTAAATTCTTATAGGCTAAAATCGTAGTGTTCACATTGGAGTTGAGAGAAGCCAATTTTCAAGTTGTAATGCAGTGCGACCAGATATGCTGTGTCTGGGACCTGGAAAAGGTTAGTGGGTATATGCCATTTTATATGCATATAATCTCATCCGTCGCTTGATTGTACGCCTATTTTCACCCACTGGCTTTCTTTAAAGATTTTCAGACCTTTAATTTGTTTTATCATTTAAACACGCACAAATGAAATTAAAACTTCAAAAGTTCGTTGTCAACACAATACACGAACCTTGCGGAAGTTGGTAGGAATAAAATGAATACAGAAAACAAAAGAAAGGAATTTTTCCTCAAATTCGATTGGCTGACACCACGTTTCCTTTACGCTAAGTTGAAATTGGTTTAATCTTTCACATAGAAACTTTATAACTTTAATCACTATATATTCAGTGTGAATACATTGTTGCGCCAGCTATAGCTGAACATAATGATAACGCGAAGTTAACGCAACGAGCTCCAATGTGAAGCAGTTTTCACGAGAATCCTGCCTGCGATACGTTGTTCAACCGTGGCCAGAGCACCGCCCCCCATCACCTGGACTTTCGGCAGGCAGCCGTATATAAAGTCGGCAGCTGTTCGTGTAGAAAGGGCGGAAGAAGGGGCGGGGCACGCACGGTAGGAGGGGAAAGTTGTCCACAATAGNATTGATTTCTCCACTCATTGAGAATTATGCTGGCTAGTACCTTTCCCACTTTACTGCAGTCACCTTCTGCTAGGATATTTATTTTAAAATTATTTTCTGTATTTGTTAGGTGTGGCCATGGTATCATGGGAATTTTATAATTCGAGACGTGTTAGTTACCTTATTTTTTTAACACCTACATTCGCCTACGTTTGCCTGCGGTATTGAAACAAAACAAAAATTAAAACTTAAAGAATTTTACTTTTTCATTATTACAGATACCATTGGCAAGATGGCCCAAATGCCTCGTGAACAGTTAAATCATTTATAACATTTTTTTTTGTTGCTTTTTAATACCTCAGTTACTACATTCTCCTCTCCATCAGAAAGTTAAATATTGTTACAGGCGGCCGCTCTGCGAGCGTGCGAGGCACGGGTGATTTATGGATGCGCGCTCTATCAGTTATAACCAGAGACGCAGCGGCTTTTCACAAAGGAATGTTTGCAGAGCATGCCTGTTATGCATATCAGGGCAGGTGCCGCTTTCTACCTTGAGTACATGGTGTCTTTGAGATACCATTGAAGGAATGTTCTGGTCATTACTACTGACCTAGTTTCTCAGCGTGACTCCGGGGTGTGTTGAACTTTCCAGATCAAGGCCAGCGATAGTATAAAAGTTCTTCGGGCCTCCGAGCCGGGAGTTTATGAGAGTCGGGAGTCTAGCCGATTGTGCGACGTTAAGCGATAGACGACGAGTGGAAGAGTAACAAGTATCGCCGGAAGTGATCAGTGGGACGAAAATCTGCGACTGCTAGCATCAGAGCAGTGAAGAGTGCGACTGGCAGACTGAACTACTGATGCGTGGGTGAAATACATTAAAAGGATGGCAACAGACTGACTGAACGTGTGATAATGATGAGAATGAATTAATTTGCTATAACCAGAGACCTTAAGAAAGACGTCATTTAGAGTTAAAATATACATTTAATATTGCACTCACTGAGAAATAAAGAGTAATAGTGGAGATAGATAATTTAATGATGTAAATAATAGCTATGTGAAAAAATTAAATTGACTTCTTTTATTTTTATTAGTATGTCCATCCCTCGCGTACTCAGATACGCCCCTCAGGCGTCATGTAACATTATTATACTTAATGTGGTTTCTTATGTTTCTTCTGTTTCCATGCTGTCAGGTTGTGTTGGGGGTGACAAACTAACGTGGGGCTAGCTCGAAAAAATGTTTTGTGACGCTCATTAATCAACTNCTGTTTCCATGCTGTCAGTAAGTAATGTCAGGTTGTGTTGGGGGTGACAAACTAACGTGGGGCTAGCTCGAAAAAATGTTTTGTGACGCTCATTAATCAACTATGATGTTAAATAATTTCTACGGTAACAGCGTACGTTAAAGCTATTGCCAGTCACGTGAGTCAGTTGGTCGTGAAATTTTCGTAATCAGCGCGAAAGTCATCGTAATGAATGTTGTACTGATTTTGAACTCTCTTGTTCTCTGGTCATCGGCAACAAGACTTTGATGCCTATTTTATCATTGAACGAGCAGTGGTCTACGACTTTTCCATTAAATGACGCCTTAAGTGGCATATGACATTAGTGCACTTTGTAGATATAATTATTGTACTGCCACAATATAGGTACATTTTTCCATCGAGCTGTTCTATTAGTTATGTCTAGATACTCGTACACCATAAAATGCGACAATGCATTTTCCTGTCGTATCTTACGACTACGTGTTCATTTTAGTCTTCCTTAGACATTTTTTTGGAATGTTTATCACGGTACATTTAAGTCGTGATGTATGCTATGCAGATAAGGAAATTCCCAGCCTTGCTTGCGTTGTGTCAAGAACTGAAGTCTTAGGCAGTAACTGTTGGTAAAGAATCGATGGCTACTGATGTGGTAGTTTAGCGTCATATGCTGTTTTCAAGCTGTACATATGTGCAACGTCAGATAGCTTTAAGGTGGCAGCCTGGTTGAAGGAATTTTGCACGTCTTAGGTCTAAAAGCTTGGGAGCGCTACGGGCGACCGATACACGTGCATCAACTCTATCATCGCCTCTACGCGCAAAGCTCTGAACTCACGTGACTTGCAGTGGAGATCCTAACATTTTATGACGTACTAATAAAAATAAAGGTTTGATTCACGTCCCTATTCCTTTTTTAATGTTTTGTACGGGAACGTTCATGCCTAAAAATTACCATGAAAACACCCATTTGAGCAATTTTCGCCATCACAAAAACATGCTTTAAAGACAAATGTAGGAACTGAAAAACGTATACAGACGCGTAACTTTTCTTAAATGCTGTTCGTAAGCAGACCTCAATGTTGGAAGGTTTTTTTTAATATATTTTTTTTTGTTGGAGCTCTGCTCTGCACACCGTTCGGCTGTCTACCCAGGCGGTCACTTTCACAGAAAACAGCGGAAATGTACTCGGGAGATTTAGCTGATCAGAATGTTCACGATATTCTTGGTAGTGCGCCCACCTAAATTTCATGAGTGGTTCCGGATTCAGCAAAGCAAAGATGATTGCTAGGGTATGGTTTGCTGCAGCAGCAGTCTTCCGTTGGTAACTATCGAAAGTATTGGTAGGTGGGGGAAAGGGATAGGGGTTGATTTTTCTCCATCGCGTCCCTGACCTCCCCCTGCTGAGTTTCTTTCTTGGAACAGTGCCAAAAGCATAGTCATTCGTCTTCAGACACCAGAGCTTCGTTGCTTAATTCAGAATGGAATCAACTATGTAGGCTATTTCTAGTGTAGGCAGTGGTAGCTTGGTATTCGATAATACCGGTACATGCAGTAATTGAGCCGTATTGTTTTTTTTACTAAAGTGTGGCAGGAAAAAAAAAATATTTTACTCTCAACGTAACGGTAGAAAACACTTGGGATGATTTTAATCGCGCCAATATTTTTTAAGGGTATTCGCGAAACGTTTCCGTTGTCACATAATTAGCTGTATGTAATTTGCACTTACAGTGACTATCAGTGACAGTGGTACACCTATCGCATGATATTTTGTTATAATACAAGTATTTTGGATACGAAAATTGAGTGTATTGGTGAATAAATGTATTTACAATCATCATACAACAGATACAAAAAGCAAATATCGTCACAAAAGAATATACAAACTTACAACAAAAGAAAACTATACATTCTGAGGTCAAGATGTACACCACAATGAAAATGGTATAGTCTGTATATGCCCTGTCACTGAAGGGCATGTATGGACAGTTACTCTTGTGTTGCGACCATCGTTTTCCGTGAGGTAATAGAAACTCCGATTGCGTTTGCGTTACGTGGCCGACTAGCATCTGTAAAACCTTGNAGTGTTGCGACCATCGTTTTCCGTGAGGTAAGAGAGAGAAACTCCGATTGCGTTTGCGTTACGTGGCCGACTAGCATCTGTAAAACCTTGGCTTTTTCGCATACATTAGTGANAGAAACTCCGATTGCGTTTGCGTTACGTGGCCGACTAGCATCTGTAAAACCTTGGCTTTTTCGCATACATTAGTGACATCAAATATGCTCCTTCACAGCGCAAATTATTAGTTATTTTCTTTAACAATTCTTAAAGGTAATATTGTACCAGAAAATTAGGCAGTACTGCTTTCTATAGTTGCAACTATTATAAAATTGTTTCCGGTAAATATTCCATTAGAACACAGAGACCTATTTCAATTCCGAATGATGCCCATTGTCTTGGGTAGGGCACAATTGCCATGCCACAGTTTTCAGCCTGATTGCAGGGTTTCACCAACGAACACTATGGCAGCACATGTATTAATTTACTTCATGGAATCATTTGACTAGAGGACGCTTTTGACTCGGATATTCGAGCTGGAATTCCATGCAGTTTATTACAGTTTGTGACACGGGTTTGGTTCAATCACTTGTGCTACGGTCTTTGACAAAAGTTGTTGGGTATTACTTTCGTATGAAAAATTAGATACATTCTTTATATCTTTCATACGCTGCAACATGTACGGAAATGTTTATACACATCAGAGGTGTACTATACTCTTTATGATTTAAGTCCTTTGTGAATTTATAATTTGTCCGCCGTGAATTTAAGTAATTCAGGCTTTATTGATATATTTTCTCCTGAAACTGAGCCTGTGTATTGAATTAATGTTGATGTCAAATAATTTCAAGTAATTCTGTTCATATACAGTGTTAAAAACACTCCTTGGAAACTGATAAAAATAGCTGTGGACCTATCCAAAATTAATTACATTTACGTACCACAGAGTAATACAAGCAGTCCAGTTATCAGTTGGTATTTGTGAGGTAGTACTTTTTTAAAGAGCACATGTTTTGAATAGATGAATATGTTCACGTACCGTTAAAAAAATAATTCATGTCTAACTTCATTCTTACATGTGTTTAGCAAATTATGGTTTGGCATCGCACATTTATACACAAGGGTATTGGAGACTACCGAGCCACTTATCACCTGTTAGGACTTACAGTCATGCTAGGGATGGGACACGGATCATCACCGGTTAGGCCACTTCGTCACGCCGTAGCGATCACGGCCGCCGATGACACGTCACGTAAGTGAACAATCACTTTTTCGAATTAACGCGAACAACAGTTAAATGTCTGATGTCTACTTCGTGCGCATTGCAGGCTCTCCGAGACGTATAAAGCACTGCCATCCGAAGTGTGTGCGGGGCACTTCGCACGGCCACTGGGGCATCTCGAGCGTTTTGAGCCGTGCCTTATCCCGTGCGGCTATTTTGGGCCGGTACTAGCCCATGCCGCGCCAGTCTGCGGCCTTCGGCTGGCCCACAGGCCTATATATAGCCAGGTGCGAGATTACGTCGGCCGCCCCGGGAAGAGACGCCACCCGCATCGCCCTGAACTGAGACGTGTTGCTATAGGCTATTTACGGTAAACTTACACTTTTTAAAGCCCTGCTTAGTATCTACCTATATGCACACTGTGTTTTTCCGCCATATGAACATCTAACTTTGCCATGGGCCTGATCACTTATTCATTCATCGGTCAAGTGAAATAGTTAGAAAAGTTAATATTTTATACATTTTCTTATCCTTACACGTATATGGATAAAAAAAACAGAAAGAAAAAANATAGTTAGAAAAGTTAATATTTTATACATTTTCTTATCCTTACACGTATATGGATAAAAAAAACAGAAAGAAAAAGAAATTATTTTATTATTTCCCTAGCACTTTTAATTCTACGTTAAGATATGGAACTACTTTCCTTCGTCGTTACTAACTTTACTGGGTGCATGCAGGTAAAAGCACTGATGTTTTTCACAGGTTGATTTCAAAAGTGCCCTGTTAATCGACAACAGCCTGTATCAGTTTATCGTTTTTATTTGTGTTTTGAATTTTGTAAGACTTAATTTAGAACACCATCACAGTCAACTGTTAAGCATGCAATGCTGCTGCAAATGAATTGGCTGATACCAGGTAAATGTGAATGACTTTGCTGAATACAGAAAACCCGGGAACAGTGGCGGATCTAGAAACATTTTAAGGAGGGGCTACCTAAATTGTGAATTACGTTCAAACGGTGTGCTTACCAATAAGCATGATCTTTTGATGCTACATATAAATGCCAGTACTTACTTTTTAAAATTTCCTGTTAATCTACTAAGTGTAAGAGTGCACTGTTGACAGTCTTATAGGCTGTTTATGGTTGTTCACTGTAAAGTGAGCACTCTTGAAAGCGCTGCTTATGATCTGCTTTTCTCCTCATTTTGTATCGCTGTTTGTAAAATTTACTTCGCCATAGACATAACGACTTCCTCCGTGCATCTTTCAAGTGAAAACTTGGAACTTTTAGCGACCTAAACGTTATAAATGCCAGTCCGTACTTCAGTTCGACTCGGGATTGCTGGGCTACCCGAAGGAGCTCGCCCATTAACTCTTCAAGCATGTATGTTTTCGGGAAGCCGGCGACCATATTACTTCCATAGTCATAGGCTATTCCAAATAGAATATCTGTATTTATTACCAGATTTAAGAAAATCTTTTTCATCCCGCAGAGTACCTACGCATAAAACGTATACGGTGTAGATTTTTGACAACTATGATTATAGGAATTACGAAATTGTTTTTTTTAAACTTAATGTAACTGCAGGATAAATTATTTTAAACAAATTACGAAACCATATGTAGGAAATGGCGGAGATAAAAAATATTTCCTCGCATTTTATGTCTTTGATTATTTAATTATTAAATCGATATTTTTTATTATAAAGTAAAATTAAGCGGATTTTTAAAATTCGTAGTCAGATTGTGCATCGAGTTTTGTGAAACCATGCAGAAATATTTATCCCTCCCTTACTTTTCCCCTCTCTCTCTCTCTCTTTCTTTCTTTCAGCTTCTACATTCATATCAGTTTACTGTCAAATCTATATATTTTACGTTTAAAAATTTTAACTCGTCGAGTTAAAAGATTTTTTAAATATAATTCATGACAAAATCTCTTGCGGTTTTTTAATAAGTAATGGTGGCCTGAATAACTCAAAACTGAGTAAAGACAACCTGCCTCGAGCCGTTCCCGAAGGCCCACCTTTCAAGACATAAATGCCGAACTTTGAAAAAAAAAAACCTGGAAGAACAGTGCATGAAATAAAAAATAAATAAATAAACGTAATCTAAATCGAAAGCTTTTAATCTTTATTTTTTTTCTTTCAAATCTGTACTTAGCACTTAAAAATAATTTCCTTGCATCTACCTCATAGGTAGCGAAATGCCTCTAGCAACCATTTTCCGTAAAAATAATTCCATCAATTTTTTTTACCTGGAGGGAAAATAAAACGTCGCCTGCAGATACTTTGGGATGGGCGCTTCAGTGTGTGTACAGTGAGAAAGTGCACGAATGCTAAAGTCTATTTCTCCTCTCTATACACACATGCCTGCTTTCCATTAGGAACAAAACAAGCTAGAAGCGTGGTAACTTTTGCCCCGTACAAGTAAGTATAAGTTAAAAACAAATGTATATATTTTAGTTTGTCGTGTTTTATGAAGTGAACAAGTAAATAGTTTGAAGACACTACGACGTAACCTAGTGTAAAAAAAAAAAGGCAATGTAACTGATGCATTTACCAAAAATTATTTTTTAAACATCAAGTGTGTGTATGTGTGCGCGTCTTTCTTTCTTTCTCTCTCCCTCTTTGTATCTTTCTATCTGTCTTTTTCATCTATTTTTCTGTTTGTATCTCTCTTTCTCTTTATCTCTTCTCTCTATATTTCCTTCTTTCTCTTTTTCTTTCTCGCTTATTTTCTCTTTCTGAACACAATCAGCTGTAGGGAGCTGGAATTGAGAGAATCGTGGATCACCTTATTGGCTAGTATAACATGACTATGCAGACATACATGAATGCACAATCACACCTTTCATTTATCATATATTTGCTTCGACTGCTATAGTTTCTACTATTTCCCGCAACAGAATGCCGATGGAAAAAAATATTTAGTGATGTTATATTGCTCACTCTTGACATCTCGGGTTCTGCAGGTATGTAAGGCAGTTAGTCACGGTTCGTCTCAGTTCTTCGTATGATGCGACAGGTGAAGGATCATTTTCTCTCTTCTGACCTACAAAGTTTTAAGCAATTTCCAAATGTGATGCATGGCTTAGGATCCCGAGTTCGAGACCCAAAACTATAGAAATACATTAATTTTCTCTAGGTCTTAGAAAAAAATAAGACTGCATTTTCCGAGTGATGAGAGGATGTCTTTGAAATATGTTTAAGTGTAAATAAAACATTAAATACCCGGAAAAAATGTAAGCGAAAATGGGAATCGATAATTGGAACAGGTCCGAGGTGGGAATTATGTATACATAAATATGTATATAACTTGAGGTCGAACTTCGGAATAGTATTGACAGAGATAATTATAATTTACATAATAACTCGGACTGGATTTGCATTATACCTTCCGATGTGGGCAAGATCATCCCACCTATCTGCGCTTACTGTATATAATAATATTCGCGACATAAATAAATCCGAGTCAATTTTGCTGTTTGGAGCAATATTTAGTTTCAGAAATTTTTTTTATGGATATGTACTAGTGGCTTTTAGAATATGTACCTACCTGTTGATATGCACTTGCTATATAAAATAAAGTTCTTTCATACAGGTGTCGATAACGTGGTGTTTTCTGGGAACCTCTGTTCGTGAGTACAGAGCATGTGGATTTTCTCAGTATGCGTTCATGATACACGAGTTTTCTTGTCCTCTCCTGACTTTGCATTTACAAAATATGTTGACTTGCTCTTCGTCCATTTTACCGTTATGTTGTCAACCAGTTCATCAAGACCCGAGTTAGTTCACTGGGCTGATGGTTGCAAGAGATCTGAATGTTTGCAAAAACAAAGATATATATATATATAATTTTCGCAATTCAGTTATTTTGCGTGTGAGCTGTATTGATAGGTGCTGGTATGGGTCTGAGCAAAGTCTTGAATTCTGCATAGACGACAGTAAAATATAAATGGGGAGTCGGATCCGACATCATGCTATATCATTCCAATGGCCATTTTATTGTCAAAATTTTCTGTTTTTCCATCAACATCAATAAATTTTCCCTTAAAATTTCTCTTTTCCCTCAAAATTTCCTTTTTCCCCTCAAAAAGCACCAATCCCCTCATTTGCAAAGAACGAGCCCCTTATTAGCAAAAAACCATCCATTAGAAGTATTTGGGGGGGATCGTTATTTTACCTTTGACATTGACTTTCAACCTTTATATTGGATGACCTTGAAACAAAAAATCTCAAATTTTGAAGAAAAAAAAATGGAAAAAAATTTAAATGGAAGAAAACATTACATCAATGACTCAAGACCACAATGATGGATGCCAGTGATAATTTCCCCAATGTCCTCAAATGTAAAAACTCGAGAAAAATTTCTGAAAATCGAATAAATTTATAAAAGTCGGCGAGCATATTATTACAGACTACGACCGTCATCTTGGATCTGGGTGACCTTGGCCCTGTGCTGTGATCTTCAATGACCTTGAACCCAAACAATTCTAAAACGAAAAAAATTTAAATAGAAGAAATATTTTTGCTGATATAACCCTACCGCCATCTTGGATCCAGGTGACCTTGACCTTGGATGACCTTAAACCCCAAAAAATTGTAAAATTGTTTTAAAAAAATTATAAAAACTGTTAAAATTATAGTGAAATATTAAAATTTTATTTTCAAAAATATTTAAAAATATTAAAATTAATTTAAATTTTGAATGTTTTGGTTTAAGAGGGGACGGGGGACTTTGACCGACCAGCCGCCATGTTGATGTAACCAACCACCATATTAAATCCAAGTAACATTGAACTTCACCTTTGACCTTGACCCCATGACCTTGTATAAAAACTTAAATTTCTGGAGGTTTCCTGAACACCACATCTAGCAGACGACTGACCCTCGCCAATGTTTCTCATTGGTTGATTACTTGTGCTTGCTTCTCACCCAAAAAGTGTTTTTATTGGTTGATTATTCATACAAATTCGACCCACCACCATTGTATCTCATTGGTTAATTAGTCGACATGCCTCCACCCACCTCACCAATGCTCATTCTGTTGGATGGACTCCACCCACCATATTAATTGTTTAGTTAGTCATTTGTTTTCATTCCCATCACCTAGGTGATGCTACAGTATTAATTATTGATTTAATCTTCAGTCGAGTTAACGATTTAGCCACCATGCTGGTTGTTGTTGACCTTGACCCTAGGTTACCTTTAACCCAAAACATCTAGAAGAATCACAAAATCTCAAAAATCTCAAAAATCTAGGGAGAAATTACATTATTGGCACAGAGTACCATCTTGGATCCCATTTTGCTTAGTCGCCNTCAAAAATCTCAAAAATCTAGGGAGAAATTACATTATTGGCACAGAGTACCATCTTGGATCCCATTTTGCTTAGTCGCCTTTCCATCATACTCTGTCATTCCTTCTCGGCTGTGCTCCATCAACCGTATTGTACTTTATCCATGATTTGTTATTTCATGTCAGCCATCTTAGATTTAACCACTGCCACCATCTTACATAACATCGTCACTATGTTTCCCACATATTTATGCCCTGCCATGCCATGCCATGCCATGCCATGCCATGCCAGTCATCTATGATTCATTTGTTTAAGCTGCCAGGCGAGCCACCATCAACACCTTACTTTCATGCTTTGTCATGCCATGCCCTTCGTATTTCATTTCATTTTTTTAAGTAATCTTTCTTTGATTCTCTATCATTCCTACTTTAATTAGTCACCAGGCCAACATATTAGATTTAATTCATGCTCTGCCATTCCACCTCGATTTAGTAACCTGCTGATTACTCTGTCCCCTCAAACCACCATATTGGATTACATAACTTCTGCAATAATTGAATATATATATATAACATAGGATCTTGTCCTTTAACCATCAAGATCTTCCATTTAGTTCGTAATTTGTGTTTATTGAAAAAATAACTGGTGTATTACAGCAGGACCGGGCATGCGTACATTTACGTAGGACCTCTCTTCGTCATATACTGCACTGAAGCAGGTCTGGTCAGGCTCAACTAAGCCTTCATCCTCCCCTCCCTCTATGTCTCAGGGTCAAATTTCTAACACTTCAACAGCTTACTTCCAAGACTGCTACATCCAACCTGCTTAAAATCTATTAAACTATGAATCCACCCTTTTTTGTGCACTTCAACATATACCTTTGCTATCTTATCAATGATTATGCACATCCAGTGATTGGCCTACACAAGAAATCTTGAAGTACTAACATTCAATTCGTCATATTTGGCCACATAATTTCATTAATTTTTATTATCATGCTCGTTTACAGTATCGGCTTGCATTGACAGATTTGAAAGCCAAGGCTACCTTATTACCTGTATCAGGGAAAGTAGGCATGCTAGGATAAGTTAAATCAGTACTAGCGAGAAACGAAACACTTTTGTTTATTCATTGAAAACATATATTTTTTACGTACATAAGACTACAAACATAATAAAAAACAGAATCCTCACATTCTCCATATTATACATGCAGTATCTTTGCAGCAACATGCTCACTTTTCACGGAATTAATATACTATAATGTGCTTATACGCAGCCCGAGACAGTCTACACTAGCAAGCATCCACCCAGAATCTTTAGCCATATATTCTTCACGACAAAGTGTTTCTTTCAAGACCTCTACAGCCTCTGGAATGCTATCAACGTTTTACAGTACTTCATTCGCAGCCTTGAATGTCCGCAAGCTGATTTCTTCATCCAAAGATTGATACTTTTCATTAGTACACTCCAGTCAAACTTTATAGTTTATGGGATCTTCTTCGACTTCTGCTGTTAATTGATTGCTTAATGTGATCCAGGTATGTGCATTTGTTTTTCGTACAAAGTTATTTCCAATTCCATAATCTTTTAAAATGCCCTTGAATGCTAATTTTTTTTTAGCTAGAATCCGTTTGATGAGTATAGCTATTAGCTAGTACAGGACGTTTCTTAGCTGCAGGAACTCTGCCTTTACAAATCTTGATATGTCTCATCAGCTTATCACCTCGTTTAAACAGTCGTTTGTACTTGGCACATTGTTTATAGCATAGGAAGGATCCTTCACACAAGTAGTTCTTTCATGCTTCCTTGCACCTTGGCTGTAGGAAACTATCTTGTTACAGTAACATCAACATAGCCTTAATGAAGTTATCGATGATGGCACTACTGTACGTGACCCATCTGAAGTCGATGGTGCTGTCGGCATCATGCCTGAAGACGATGACAGCACTGCTGAGTGACCGATCCGAAGAAGTCGATGGCACTGTCAGCGTCATGCCCGAAGAAGTCAATGGTAATACCGCTGTACGTACTGCTGATTGAGCCACAAGCTGCCAAACTAAGCCTCTGAGCTGACTCCCCCACCCAACTGCTTATAATATACACGTATGCAAACCCTATGACACCATGTTGACATTGAACCAATCATATTACACCAATAAGAAAGACATTGTGGGGACAAAGCCCAGCCAATCACCGAGTTGCCACGTGATTGCAGCTGGCCAATCGCGTGCAGACATTGGGCCATCATATGCAAGAGCCAGTCTGCAAGAGTCAATCAAACGTTTTTACCATTTAATTCACAAGCAACATTCAATGACGAAGTTTTTACCTTGCACTCCTTGAAATTGAAAAGCAAGTGCAGACATTGACAGGAAAAAGTATAAACGGCATTGGCCTACTAATACCAGATAACATAGTAGATTAAACCGTTGACAGTGACTACATCAGGGAAACTTCATATAATAGATTAGAATTGCACACCTCCACAACACTTATTAGTATTTCTCTGTTATAGATAGATATATGCTATCGCGGAGTTTTTTTTTTTAGGTCTTTTTGCGTAATTTTGTTTTCTCAAACCATGCAATATTTTCAGTTGTGTTATTTTCACATTAGTTTTATAAAATTGTTTCATCTCTGCGGGTAGCATTTGAGTGTTATTAGATGGTGTCAGTGATCTTTTAATCACTATGTTAATTAAGTTTTTTTTTCAACAGTATCATTTATTACTTTCAATACAATCTAATTCTGCTGTCACAAACTTTTTACTCCCGCATTCTGCTTTCAACATGCTAGTAACTGTTCAGTCAGTGTGTTTTATTTGTTCGTACAATGCTATTGTGTCCAAAGGTTTCGAATCGTTATTTTATGCATTTACAAACTTAGATTAGAACATTTCAACATGCGCTCCCTTCGAATACAAATTTTCGCGAACTCGCTTTGCTTTTCCCCATTGTTGTACACAGAAAAAAGTCTAATGTTCTTGCAACAAAAAATTATTATTTTGGCATTTTTTAAACGTTTATGTTGTAAAATGTTGTGACAAAGTTAATAATGTTAATAAGTGTTGCCGCAGCCAAAAGTTGTATTACGCTAAAAATAACAAGAAGGAGGATTTTTTTTGTGTTACTGCGACATTACAGAAATGTTTAACCAATACAAGTTTACACTGACATGGTGTTATAATTGGCGGATAGTAGTGAACAGCATTAATTTCGTAAGGAAAAACCACTGTATTTAAATTTTGAAGCGTGGTATGAGACCTCTTAAGCCTTGCCAAGCAGTTTATGTATGCCAATTGTGCATACATTTATAGATAATAAAGTATTTCCACGTAAAGAAGAAGAACTGCAGTTTCTCTCTATATTCCACTAAATACCACGTGGAGATAGAGCATTTGGTAGGGCGTCAGATTCTGTAAAGTGGAGAACGTAAAGGCTCGGGTTCGAATCCCCTCCCAACTGTCATTTTTTTCTTCGGTAATATTTATTTTTGTGGTAAAATAATCGTACTTAATTTATTTTACATCGGAATGTTTTTTTTTTAAAGTAAAGAAAATACATAAAACAATTTTTTTGACAAATGTTAACATCAATTTAACACAAAATTTGTTTGGCCACAACATAAACACCACCTTAATGTTGACAGAACAGTAAGGAGGAAATGTTATTGCAAAAGTACTTATTGTTACATTAACAACTAGCTTAACAACGTATTACATTAGCAGCAACGTTAGTCACTGACAGTTCACAGACAACAAAAACTGTTGTAGTGACATTAATAATGTTGTCGCAACGTTAGACTTTATTCTGTGTAATATGGTTGCCTCGGAAGCCTGTGTCTCGCAATTAATAAAGTACAGTACAACTTTGCATTCTCAACCGCCTGTCAGTTTCACTACATGATTTTCACTTAAATAAAGCAATACTTCTATTGAGAATTAAAGACATAAACGAGGTTTAATAAGTGTCCTATTAAAACCACGTTTACTTGATAGTATGCAAAACAGTGTAAAAAATACTTTAATTACCTGAATTTTGGCGTTTTGTAGGGGCTTGTGAACGCTCGTTTTTCTCAAGCACTTTGCATGTATTTTGCGCCCTAACATTTATTTAATGCCGAATATGTGTTTACTCTCACTTAAATTGTATTTTCTGGAACACTTAGGAAATTATAGTACACGACTCTTCCAGCGACGCCATTGTACAGTTTTCTGTAATGTGCCTGCTTGTCATTCTCACTTCATTTGTACCGTCGTCTCCGCTAGGAGCACCATCATCTAAAATAGCTCAATTGCACGCTCCCTAACGGACCTTGCGAATGATGCGTGCTGTGCTCTTACGGCAGGCTTCGTAATATTTTGGTGGGACGTGTGCAGGAAGCCTATAATGCAAATTGACTTTTCAGTGTTAATTACACCCCGATAACGAGCTACGAAAGAGCAGTCAGTACTGTTGTGTTGTGGGGTGCAGTGCCGCGATTAAAAACAGCCCTTCAGTTATTTTATTGTTAGGTTTTCTACCGATACGCACCATAGTTTCAGAAGAAACTTGGATTGCGGGAGTAAAGTGTGTCACCATCGACAGAAAAACATGACTCCCATTTGCGTAATTTGTTTTTGCTCAAACAATGCAAAACACTAATTCTGACTCCTTGCCTAAACTGAAATTCTATATTTCTGTTGTCTTATTTTATCAATAGCATTGTAAAAAATTTCTATAGTACTCGTGCCAGTCGCTGATATTTCGGTTGCTGGAACGATTTTGAATATAGGTACATGTTCTCGAACCGAAGGCATTCTCTTCTTCCAGCAGGCTCAGTAGGACGCATGTTTTCCCGCAATTTGATGGACCTACAATGATGCAGTGCACTGTAATCGGAAATAACGACCTACAATGATGCAGTGTACTGTATTCGGAAATAACCTTTCATGTCGTGATTCGTGAGAGATAGCTTCATCTTGAGCATTAATGCGTATGGGTAAAGTAACATGTTGCTTGATAATATGTATGTTACCACTACTATCTTGTGGATTGATTGTGGAGCAGGTGGAGCGATTGTGGAGCATGCGGAAATTGTAAATTGAGATGATTGTATTTTCATAGAATCACTGTTGCAAATTTTAGAATGAATCTTTAAAGCATCACTCCGAGTAAACTGCCTCTAGCAGATTTTACAATAAAAAGTCACACTTGAAGTTGTCATCCTGCAGATAGTTGCTTCATGGCATTGCAAATTCCGCAAAGCTCTAAACGCATTACCGCAAATGCGACAAAGGAGTTGCATCATTAGCACTTTGCATCCGTCCGTACTGTTCCAAGTTTAGAATAATTCTGAAACAAAAATGAATAAAAGGAGCCAATTTATACTTTTCACGCTCAGTTCACCACGATGTCTCGAAGAGGTAAGACCATAGCTGGGAGCAGTATCATCGATACACTGATGAACAATTTACTGTTCGAGCTCATTCCCGAATACAAGTTCTGCGGACCGGGAACCAAGCTAGCTAAAAGGCTGCCATGTGGTGGCACAGGCATCAATGCACTGGATAAGGCGTGCAAGCAGCACAATATCGCTTGCTCCGTAAACAAGGATCTGTAAACCCAACACCAGGCAGACAAGAAATTTGCACAGAAGGCCGAAGAAATAAGAAATTCGTCAGCCACTGGACTCTGAGAAAAAATAACAGTGTGGGGCCTATACAATGTGATAAAGGCCAAGGTGAAGATGGGAATGGGTGATCAGAGCAAGAGAAAGGCACAGATTAAATTGGAACAGGTACAAAAAGCAAGAGAAAAGCACAAGTGAAACGAAAAACTGTAACAAAAGGAATAATAGCATGCAAGACCAACAAAACATCTACCAAGCGATTTTTCCATCTCTTTAGGTTTCACTTGTACCTTTCTCTTGCTCTTATCACCCATTCCCATCTTCACATTGGATACGCCCCACGCAGCTTTTTTTTTTCTCCGAGTCCAGAGTTTGACGAATTTCTTATTTCGTCTGCCTTCTGTGCAAGTATTTTGTCTATCTGGTGTCAGGTTTTCAGATTCTTGTTTAGGGAGTTAGTGATAGTGATAGTGTGCTGCTTGCACGCCTTGTCCAGTGCACTGATGCAGGCATCGTGATGAACTGAGAGTGAAAAGTATAAATATGCTCCATTTATACATTTTCGTTTCAGAATTATTCTAAACTTCGAACAGTACGGATGGATGCAAAGTGCTAATGATGTAACTCCTTTGTCGCTTTTGCGGTAACGCATTTAGTGCTTTGAAGAATTCGAAATGACCTGAAGCAACTACCTGCAGGGTGGAAACTTCAAATGTGACCTTTCATTGCAAAATCTGCTAGAGGCAGTTTACTCGGAGTGATTCTTTAGACACGTTCTAAAATTTGCAGCAGTGATCCTATGCAAATAAATCATCTCATAACTTGCAATCTCCGCATGCTCCACTCTCACTATACAATCGCTCCACCACCTGCTCTACAACAGCTCCACCTGCTCCACAAGATAATAGTGGTAACATACATATTAACAAGCAACATGTTACTTTACCCATACGTAGTAATGCTGAAAATAAAGATATTTCACGAATCATGACATAAAAGCCTATTTCCGAAAACAGTGTGCAGCATCATCCCGGGTCCATCAAATTGCGGGAAAACACGCATCCTACTGAGCCTGCTGAAAGAAGAGAATGGCCTTTGATTCGAGAACGTGTACCTAAAATCAAAATCGATCCAGCCACCTAAATATCAGTGGCTGTCACTAGTACTGCAAGCTGTAGATGGCGTGGGTTATTTCCCTTGCAGCGATAACGGAGCCGTCGTGCTACCGAGGGAAGTGTAATGTAGTGATTTGAGGCGTAAACAATTTTATAAGTAATTTTGAAATGAGTTTTTTATGAAGCAAATCGGAATAATGAAATTTAACCCAGACTGGCCTTTAATCTCATTAGGGTATATTTTTTTGTGTGAGCAAAATATTGCAATTATGTGGCGGGAAAATATGTCTTTCAAATATAACATCACTAGTAACTGTTAATAATTGTGGAATCCTTCATACTATTTTGCTGTTCATTTTTCTTTTCAATAAAATTTGTCAACTTCCAAATAATATTTTTTCTTGTATCTAATTTACAAACTACATTTTTTAACACCAAAATTAAAGTGTTTGCGTAGAATAATACAACACTTGAAGTAGAGCATAGATTAAACATACTTAAGAATTTAATCATTTCAACAAGAATGTGGTGCTGCTAGATTAAAATTAATAGTAACCTACACTGTTTACATTTCTATACGTTACATAAAAACACCCCAAAATTTCACTGTTGACTCTGGCTAGTGTCAAAGTGAATTTTTCAAATTTCTAGATGTAAAAGTGAGAAATGAGACATTAAATCAGACAAAATCTTCATTAACAGTCATACTTAAAATTAAAGTAAAAATATATAATTCCCTAAGCTGAAATTTAAAATTTCAATACATTTCAGTAACAAATAAAAATATCAGTCAAGTGCAGAAATACACATATGTTTCAACATTCTGCTGAAAGAGCAAATAATTCGTTTAAGAATGTTCAAAAGAAAATAAATTAGTGTTCTTGTAGCATTAACATATTAAAACATAGTAATAAAAATCATCCCAAAGCTGTGTGCAGCCTCGATCTTCTTCGGCATTCCTATCTGGTAGGCGACAGGGCTAGGCGGGATATGAATTCAGTGTTGAGGCAAGTGCCTGGGCCAAGGCATGAGTAGTTAGAAATGAGGAATTGTAAGGCCGGTGCCGGGGCTGGAATCGGGACACAGGGACACGGCGGCCATCTTGGATAACGTTATTTCCCTCTTTTACTCCTTGGCAGCCAGTACCTGTAAAAAGGGCACATTTCCCTCCGAATTTCCCTAAAAAAATATACCATACGCAATCCAGCTGAAATTGCTCATGACTCCACAATCGGGTTAAATGACTCCTTTTTGGGCAACTGAAGAGTAGCATTCACGCTCTATCATTCCATACCAGCATCGGTCATCTCGTTCCCTACTTCATGCTCTTGTATTCCACCCTAATTTCTTCCCTACTTCATGCTCTTGAATTCCAGGAGAGAGGTTTTACTCAGTCTTCCCGAATTCGAATACCTTGTTCCATGCATTTGCACCCTATGCGTACTTATAAGCATGCAGTAACTAAATTTGTAACATATGCATCACTTCCGACAACGAAAATGACTGCATGGTAATTTATGCCCTATACGAACCTTTAAGCATAATGGACCATAATGTCCGAACCGTTTAAGATACATACACCAAATTCTTAACACCACCACAACCACCACCACCCTTGTCACATGATAGCGCAATTGTCAACCAACTCGATCCTCCCCTTAGCGACAGCTAGCCTCCCTTAACCGACCAATAACATCCAGACTGGATAAATAAATGTGAAAATGTATACGTAAAAAAATGCATCATGGTTAACTCACACAAACTGCGATAGTAAAAAGCAAGATATATGCAAATGTGATACATGGACAATGTACATAGTCGTGGTAACTGTAAAAAAAAAACTTATATGATAATATAAACGATAATTGCCAGTCTTACACATGTGTCGGCTGTTCGAGTCATCGCTAACATGGGTAACCCTTAACAACCAGACATAAAATGAAAAAAATATATATATAATTGCAATGTTAACAAGTCATGCACAGCCAAGGGTTACATTAAAACACGCACGTGTTAATATAAATAGCATTGACAACCTAATGCGATGGCCGGTGAAATCGTATGTGTAAAATATATGAAACTGTACCATACATAAAAAAATCATACTAGCATCGAGCTCGGTACGCTACGTTAGGCGAAAAATTACCATCGCGAAGTGTGTGGGAAACGATAAGAAGTCAACACTGCTACACACTGTTGAAAACAGATATAGTAAATAATCTTTATCCTTTTTGTGGCAGACCACATCACCCGACCTCAAACAATACCAGATCATCCTGGCCAGTACAACAGAATAGCAAACGACTTCCGTACGAACCGAAGTCGTGTCATACTCCAATGTTGCATACCAGCAGAGTTACACATACACTTCCCTTTACGAGTGGAATTCAGTTATGCAGTAGACACTAGCAATTTATATTGTTTTAAAAGCTATATTTATACACTGATGAGCAAAAAAAACTGGTATAGGTGTGCGTATGCAAATAACAGAGGTATGGAACCAATCAGAGTAACGCGATGCGGTCGGCAGCTAAATCGGTTACTGATTCTACAACGGCAGGTTATAAATATTTAAGTGAGTTTGAACGTGGCGTTATAGTCGGCGCACGAGAGATGGGACATAGCATCTCCAAGGTAGCGATAACATTTGGATGTTCGCGTACGACCATTTCACGAATGTACCGTGAATATCGAGAATCCGGTAAAACATCACATCTTCGACATCGCTGTGGCCGGAAAAAGATCGTGAAAGAACGGGACAAACGACGACTGATGAGAATCATTAAACGTGACAGACGTGCAACCCTTTCTCAAATTGGCGCAGATTGGATTTGTGGACTGCCCTGCAGGATTCATGGTGTGAATTGCCTACTGCATACCTTCAGACATTAGTCGAGTCCATGCCATGTCGTCTTGCGGCNGTGTGTGTGTGTGTGTACTTATTTGAATACATATAATTTATATATTACGATAACCATAGGCACATGCGAAACATCATGCAATTTCCGAACCATTTAAGATAGTCACCAAATTCAAAACATAAGCATCACCCCTGATAATGAAAAAGGTCACAAGTGTCAAGTATGTCCTAAGCGCACTTATAAAAAATAAACCTCGATGGAGTTACAGTCCATAATAGTTATATTGGTGTTGATATCATACCAATAAGTTTAGTAAAAAGCTAGAATGCACGTCGACATGAGAAAGAACGAATGATCATAAGTACCAACCACAAAAATGAATACAATATAATTACGATACGCATTATACGACTGTAAAGACGGTTTTCCTTTGGTTGCCACCAAACACATACATTTAAACCATTAGTCGCGCAATGGAGACATCACCTCTACACAATGATATATAAAAAACGAAATGTAAAGGGAAAATAGTTATTGGGACTTACCAACCAGCACACTTACATATTACACAGAAGTCGAGTGCTGTACACAGTTTGTTAAACGTTGTTATACAATACCAGACCGTCCTGGCCAGTACAATATAATAGCAAACGACTTCCTTACGAATCGACTGAAACGAAACCCTCGCATTTAGTGAACAACCAACACTCACAACACTAGCAGCGGAACACATCTGACCCTGCCGACTTAGAGCAATCAACTAACTTCATGAGAATCTGTAGGGCCTTCCGCAGTCAGCCGAAGGCCAGCGCTAACACCGTGCAGGTCTCGACAAGTGAAGGGATGACACAGAACACTAGCCGAGAGAGAGTTGCATCAGGATCCAGGGTCACACACATACACTTTCCCTTTACGAGAGGAATTTAGTTATACATTACAAGGTATAAATTTATCCAGTTTTAAATACGAAATATTTACATGTACTTATTTGATTACATAGTATCTGTAGTGAGAACTTTAAGCACATACGAAACAACATACATTCAAACCATTAGTCACGCAAGAGAGACGACACTGCTACGTGCTGTTTATAGGAAATAACTCGCATACCCTGACAACACTGGAGAATGTGCATCGTCCTTGAAAATAACGTATCGCAGGTTCAAACCCCATAGAGAGTCAGGTCATTTCACAGGTAAAAATACATGATATGCAATTAAAACAATTTAATTATTATATATACATATTTAAGTATAGAGCTGCTCATGCAAAAATCACAATGAACTATACATCCAACAAAATATTTTCGTTCATGACCATACTCAATGTATGTTCATTTCAAATACTTGCAGCCTGTCGGACATTTATAAGTAGGTAACAAACAGGTCGCGCTATGACGACACGAACCATCATGTCGTGATAATCTTATAAAAGCAGATTGTTACATTTACATCCTCTACCATGGTCGCATACATTGTTACAATATAAAGATGCAATCATTGGTTGAAGACTTACCATCTGTGACTGCATCGTCAACAGCAAGGGACTCTGAAAATTGGCTCCTTACATTGCGTCAACATGAAAGTACTCATTGCATGTTCGCTGGCAGTGATAGTCTGAATAGACATAGCAAGAAGTGTAAAGATAATGTTCGTTGTTCATCGGGAAGTGAGTGGAATTACGAGGGTTATTCGGAAAGTAAGGTCCGATTTCTAATAAAACATAAACCATCACAGATTTTTTCAAAAAACTTTTTTTATTTAATTCCTTACATGTTTCTCTATTTTTCTACATAGTTTTCATCTTTCTTTAAACATTTGTCATAACGTTCTACAAGCTTTTGTATGCCTAAGTCATAGACGTCTCCCGCCTGTGAGGATAACCAGTCTGTAACGGCTTCTTTCACCTTTCATCTTCTCTAAAAATTGATCTCCTTCCTTATGATATCGGTCCAAAAAATCAAGAGCACAATCCATTCTTTTCATTTGGTGTTCCTCAGTAAGCAGTCTGGGAAACCAACGTGCGCACAATTTGTGAAATTGCAAATTTTCAGAGACAATTATGTGCAAAGTCGTTCTACCCACATTCGGGAATTCGAATGCTAAAGTTTAAATTGTGAATCGCAGGTCTTCACGAATCTTTTCGTCCACAGCTTTGACCAAATCTTCTGTGATCACTGATGGTCGGCCTGATCGTGGTTGTTCATGGACATTTTCCCGTCTGTCCTTGAAAACTCTCACCCACTTACGCACTTTGCTGTCACACATCGCATTGGGGCCATACACTTGACTTATCTGTCGATGAACTTCCGCTGCTGAAACGTTCCTTGCTGTCAAAAACAGAATCACTGACCGTATTACACAGTCGGCGGGCTGATCAATTGTTTAAAACATTTTTAATTGACACTGTAAACAGCACACTGCAACAATACCAATGCAAATGGCATCGTTTGACGAGCAAGGCATGTCGGGAGTCGGTGCGCATGCGCGTTACAATGTTCGCGCGAAATTCGATTAGCTATGGCGATTCGAACTTTACTTTCCGAATAACTCTAGTATTATTGTAGCAAGACGTTCACTTGCAAACTACAAGCCATTTATAAACATGCATAGCAGTAGATGCATTTCTTAGTCGATAGAAATTTAAAAAATTTAAAAAAACATATTTTGTTTCTATATTTATTCATATTCTTAACCAAATCATATGCATATGTACATAATATGTCATTCAATAAATCCATTAGCTCTGAGTTCATCAATAATCGAATTTATCTCTTCGCCGACAGAAATATTTCCACTTCTCTGCATGGAACCAACACACGCAGTCTGTCAACCAAGTCATTGTGGTCTTCAGAAATCAGGTAGTTAGACTTCACGTCAATCTTCGCAGATGATTCACGATAGACATCAGCATCTATGTTCTTCTATGATGAGTAGCTTGTGAGATACCTCTGGGCCAGAGTACTTGGTTCGAATCTGCGCAGAGTATGAGACTCGTCTGTGCTTGGATGCCAGGTGAAAGGATGTCTGAAGGAATATTAGAAAACCGAGGTGGTGTGGTAGAGCATGAGACCCAACCCCACCAGGGCGCCAGGTGAAAAAATGTCAAGAAATATGAGAAAACCTAGGTGGAATGTTAGAGCATGTGTGTCAAGTCTCGAACTTAGTTACCTATCGATCGGATGCTTCATGACCGAATTCCGGCATGCAGAATGCAGAACACACGCATATTCGTACAGTATAGCGATATCAGTGTTGCTATTGCGCCGAAAACTTTAGTAAACAGCTGGAATGTTCGTCAAAGTGAAAAAGAACCAACACGTGTTCCACAAGTGTCGAGCACTATACAGCGCATCGCTCGATGCTAGACAACACCATACATCTGAAAACTAATGTGATAACCTTGGTTAGTACGACAAAATAGTAAACGATTTTCCCACGTACACATTCCGACCGAGCTATGATACAGTACAGATGCATGCGAATTCCACTACCAACCAACACATAATGTACGAGAATCGAGCGTACATAACGTTAGACTAAAATACTATCGCAGAGTCGTGAAGCAGGGAGAGCGACAATCTCGAGACTGCTACATAGCGATGCAAAACAGATATTTAAAAAAATGTAAAGGAAACACGTTATAAACGCTTACCAACCAGCACTTAATGCACAAGCGTCGGGTGATGTACGTTGCTTTAGATGATACTAGACAAGACCAGACCGTCCTGATCAGGACAACAGCCATTCCACCGTAGTTTTCTTATATTCCTTCCAGACAACTTTCACCAATGTCCTGGCAGTGACGAGTCTCATGCTCTACCATTCCACCTTGATTTTCTCATATTCCTTCCGGTCTCCTTTCACCTGACGCCCTGAAGGGGATGTGTCTCATGCTCAGTCATTTCACCTTAGTTTTCTCATATTCCTTCCGAGCACCTTTCACCAATGTCCTGTCGGGGACGAGTCTCGTACTCTACCATTCCACCTTGGTTTTCTCATTCCTTCTGGTCTCATTTAACCTAACGGCGACGTGTCTCATGCTCTGTCATTCCGCCTTGGTTTTCTTACATTCCTTCCGACCGGATGAAGAAAAGACATGCTAAAAAACAGAAAAAAACTAATTTGTCCCCGCTCGCAATAGTAGGTAACATAATGTCTGACGACCTTGACCTCTGACCATTATTACGAACAATATATATGCTAGGACTGAAGGGCAAAAGCATTTATATTGTTTATAAAACAATTATGAAATCACTCTGAGAAAATTAATTTCACTCACACACAACAGTAGAAACCTTGTCAACATGCAACCATGACATTGACATTGAATTATGTTAAGCGACCTTGACCTGACCTTGACCTTTGACCACCATCTCAAAAAATCTATCGCTTAAAACATAAAAAAAGACCCGTAATTTTGCAGTAAACTTTAAAAAAATCGCATAAAAAATCGTAAGACCTTCGCTTTGATGAAGACCAAGCGATGGTCCTCGCTTCGTCTTCGTCAAAGCTGAAGATAGTCTGAAACTGCGAAGGTTTTAAAAGGCAAAAGTTCCGGGCGGCCGCGTGTGTCCGAAGAGAATGTGCAACAGATTCAAAAAGGGTTCGTTCGCTGTCCGAGGAAATCAACTCGACTAGCTAGTCGGGAAATGCAAATCCCTCAATCGACGGTATGGACAGTGTTGCGAAAGCGATTGCTGTACAAACCATACAGGTTATAGCTTGTACAGGCTCTTACCGAAAGGGATAAAGAACTGAGACGTGATTTCTGTGCGTTAGTTCTTGCCCAGAATGAGGTAGACGATGCCTTCATGTCTAAGCTGGTTTTTTTTTAGCGATGAAGCGATTTTCCATACAAATGGTAAGGTGAACCGGCACAACGTGTGGATATGGGGTCAGGAGCCTCCACATGAAACCTACGAACACAGGCGCGCTTCCCCCCAAAGTGAAAGTGTTATGCGCTGTATCCAAAGACACTGTTTTCGGCCGTTTCTTTTTTCTTGAGCCCACTTTTACTGGAATCCCTTATTTGGATATGCCCTCAGAGTGGTTGTTCCGTCAGTTAGAAGAGGCAGCGGGAGATTTAATTTTCCAGCAGGATGGTGCTCTACCTCTTTGGCACCTAGCTGTTCACGGATACCTGAACGAGACATTGCTGCAACGCTGGATTGGTCGAGGAGCAGCTGGTGACCAGGCTCTACATCACTGGCCCCAAGAAGTCCGAATATTACCCCGTGCGATTTTTTTCTGTGTGGTACATAAAGGATCAAGTGTTTCGTCCACCTTTGCCGGCTAACATTGGCGACCTGAAAACGAGAATTACTGACGCCATCCAAGCCGTAACACCAGACATGCTGACAAGAGTGTGGAACGAGTTTGATTTATCACATAGATGTCGTTAGGGCCGCTCGTGGTGGTCACATAGAACATTTATGAAGATATGGGATCCATGGTTCATTTGATTGGTTTGACACTATTCCCCACCTGTGGTGTGCAGAGTGGTTCATAGGGTCCTCAGTTAATGTTAGATGGCACAGACTATAAGGTGCCTGATAGGTGTAGGGTAAACAATAAGGTATTCTTTCGGTGTTACACTTTAACTGGTTGGTTATATTGTCTCGAGTGTATATATACTGAAACACTTCCGAGATGTGGTACTCTATTTAACTAACTCGGATTAACTGTGGGCCACGTCTAGGGGGGAGGGGCTTATTTGGGAGACGACTTGATACTTAGCTCTGCTTGTAGTGCTTGGTATGTTGTCGGCTGGATGAAATCTGGTGATCTGGGTGGCCTTGGAAAGGCCCGCATTTGGTGCTGTCTCCCCTCGACTGCTGCTCTGGGTTCGTTCGGCTCTCTTCTCCCAGTAACCTCTCGCTCCGACGTCCTCTCGCGATCCGCGACTCAACTGACTATCTCGGCACGGTGATAAAAACTGAAACCCTCTTCTCTCGTAAATTAGCTTATATCCTCTCTTGACTCCCTCCCTAAAACTGTACCGTCCCCTTTTTGGGGCAGGGGTGTTTAGGGGTGCGCAGAACAAAGAATACTTCATACATGCTCCATGGTTCTTGTTGGAGGAAGGAGGGGGTGTGGGCCAGCGGCCCCTGGCGGCGCGTCTCCAGGTGCTTCTGCGTTATGCTAAGTGGGGAGGAGTGCTCGTGACACAACTACCAAGCTTGTCAGCAGTTTTCTCTGGTGTGTTTCACCTTCCGGGTGGGTCGGCGATATTTTCCTGTCGTCCGCCTTCCCTATCTTAATTCCCTTGATGGCTATTTGCTTAACTCGGGGTAATCTCGGCGTGTCCAAGTTCACGTGGGGACTAGGGGTGGGGGCGGTAGAGGTCCCATGCTGGAGCGACACATGTAATGAATGGCCTGCACGCGCTAACTAAATCTGGCTTCTCCGCACATGTGCCTGTCGAAGGTACTCGCGGGGGATTAAAATCGCTGAGGTATCAGCGAGGTTTCTACTTACAATATGCGTTACACGTCAATTGTACCCCGGCTCTGCAAAGCTGACCCACCCGCGCCAAAATTTTGGTTTCGGTTGCATCTCTATAGTTCCCATTCTGTGGCTGTCTGTTGTTTATGTTCGTGCTGCCTTGCCTCTGGCAAGGCTATCGCAATGTATTTTTCTCGTGTGACTTGTCCTGTGGACTGGGACAGCTCCCTCCCCTGTCTCTCTTTGTCCCTTCGTGACCTGCGTTCCCTCTAATCTGGGCGTTACTAAAGACATGTATCCCCACGGACAACAGGCGTGTCCCTGCCTGCAAAAAGGACCTAATACACCGGCTCTGCGATTACAAAACAAGGCTTCTATTCACTAAACAAATATAACCTGGCACCACATCTTGGACTCCGTACAGTAATTACCAACTTTCGTACAGGATTACACACATTTTTACATTGTTACACAATTATACAACACGATGTAAATTGATCTTTCCAGATCACTTAAGTGTTCTTCTGTGATTCCGTCGCCCTTGAAAATCGGGGACTTTCTTGAGTATATGCAAATAATTATGGCACAATGCCTGTAATGTGCACATCTGACTGACAGGATTTACATTTTTGTGGCACATATTTTTTTACGTTGGTGCGTAGGCCGTACAAATAAAAACCCTCTTATCTTCTAGGCTGGGAAACTCTGTCCTTGCTAATGTCTGGCACACCGCCGTTTTTACAATTGGTCTTCCGGTAGGCGGAAGTAAACACACACTTAATCTATCGCTAACTTACACATGGTATGTTTTCCTGTTAAGGGTTCGCAGAGAAAGTCCAGGCCTTTCAAGACAAACGAACACAAACACTAAAACCCATATCTTATCCTGTGTTTCTGGCATCCTCCAGTAATGGAAGTATATAAAAAACTAAACTATTTGACACCTTGGCAATGTAAACACACTTTCGGCCCGTCCTAATATACACACTCCAATTCAGTTGAGGGCCTATATTTTTACCGTATGCAATTAGGAAAGTCAGGTATAGGCATCTGGCCATTTTGGGCTCTGGGACATCCTTCCCTTATTACTCAATTATGTTCTGGCATCTCACACATTATACTTCGCTACACAGGTAAAAAAAAAAACACTTAGATGCACTTCAGTTCCGGTATACCAGCCCTGTCTCTCAGCGGGTGACATGAGTAAAAAACACTTACCTCATGTCACACAGAGTCTGTATTGGGGTGGTCGGCTCGGTTCACGTGGTCTACTTGCGATGGTCGCGGTAGAAACCGGGTTCCTCTCGGCCTCTGCAAATGCGCTAAGGTTGAACTCGCCTGGCTTCGCTCTCCGTTGGACTATGGGGTGTTTCTCCCCGCACTGGATCCCTGACAGCATGTGGGGGTGAAGTCTGCGTTGACATCGGCTTGTATAGGTGTCCTGGGGCCTCCTCCAGGCTGCTGCTGGCTCGTCTTCGGTTCAGCTGTGTTACCCCGGTACATCCTCGCTTCTTGGATCTGGTGTCGGGTTTGTTGCTCTGTTGGTGTTAATGCATCTGGGGCTGCTCCATACTCACTGTGTGTTTCACTCGATGCCCTCTATTCCCTGCTATTTTACTCGTGGTTTCTATTTCTTCGTTGTTTACCCCTTCCACCTCTTCCTCGTTTACTTCTTGCCCCCCTTTGCTTCCTTGCCCGCTTTCACCCACTTCTTCGCGCGCCTGTTCCCCTTCTCGCCCGTCCGCTTCCTCTCGCTTCGTCTGGCGCCCACTTATTTTCAGCCCGGTAAGTGGCTGTTGTTTCGGGCTCCACTATCGGCAGGTGCAGTGGCCCGTGCACCCTTGAGACACTGAGATAGTGCACAGGGGCAACCGTCGGCTTATTGTTTTGACCCTTTCTTCCCGCGTCGTCGTCCGGCGACCTAGTGACCCACTGCGGGTTTCCTCTGGACTGTCCTTTTTATTCCTGTGGGACCATTGGTGTAGTGTTCGGGTATAGGGCGTATCTGGTTCCGTGACACCTTTCTCATATTGCCCCTCTCATCTGCCCAATATACATTCCGCTGTCTCTCGACTACTATATACGGCCCTCACCACTTAGGCGCAAATCCCGCACAGAATTTCTCACTGTATTGGCTTAAAGGATGGTTGCGTATTAATATGTGACTACCCTTGGGCAAGTGGTGTCTGGCGGTCGCCTGTTCTGGGTATTTCCATCGGATATACCGTTGTTGGTTTCTCTGAGCTGCCCCTATTCTCCACATCACCTCTCTTCGTATTTCTTCGGTGGTGGGAATATCTGTAGGTTCTGTTTCCCACTGCCATTCTCCAGGTCTGCAGAGATTGTATCCCAGTATTAGGTGGCTGGGATAAGTTCCAATTGCGTCATTGTGCCGATGTCGCAGTGTATACAGGATCTCGTGAAGCTGTATGTCCCATTGAGTATGATTCGTGCTCATTCTTATGCGCATACTCTTCTTTAATTCCTGATTCCGGTGTTTGGTAGGGTTGGCCTGTGGGTGGTAAGCTGAAGTCCAGTTTTCTGCCCCCCTCCCACCATGTCTCGCAGGCTTTCGTCCATTTAATTCCCATAAACTGGGTTCCATTGTCGGTTAACATACATTTCGGGTACCCCCACCATGGAAATATCTCTCGCTCTATTTGCCGGATGATTGTGTTGGCCTGGTTGGGTAACGGGAATGCCTCTGTTCACCTAGAAAACTGGTCTGTCACGACTAGGAGGTATCTCTTTCCTCTGTGTGTGTGGGTAGGGGCCCATGATATTGATGGCGATGTGGGTCCATGGCGTTTTCGGCCGACGGGTTGTGTATCGCATCTTTGGTGTAGGGTAGGCCTTGTTTTCATAACATTTCTGGCACCTGGCGACGTATGCCCTCACATCTCGACTAATTCCTTGGCATGTATATATGTTGGTCAGGGCCCTTAAGGTCTCGTGAAAGTCTGGATGTCCTGCGTGGGGGTGATCATGGTGGTGTTAACAGATACTGTCTTGTAGCTAGTGGAGGACCCAGATTTTCCATTGATCTGTTTGTGGGTGCGGTCTCGCTTAGATTATACCATCTCTTCCCTCGTACCGGTCTGGATATCTCCTCATTAACTCCTCTAATTTGGGGCCGGCCTGCGGTTCTCGTAACAGATCTTTGTTTTCGTGGAACTTTACTAGCTGTAGTTCGACATGATCCGGCTGTGGGAGTTTTGGGGGAGGGGGCAGCATTCGCTCCCACTCGTCGGTTCCTGTCTCTGTGTTTGGCATATATCTGTAGTCGGCAGGATAATGTATCTGGCAGCTTGTTGTTCGAGCCCGGGCAATGCTCGATTGTGAAGGAGAATTACATTAAAAATAAGGCCCACCTACCCAATTTTGCTTTTCGTACGCTTGGTGTTCAGCCATGTAAGGGCCTTTATCAGTTCTGAGAATTAATGGTCGGTCCCCAATGTAATAGCGGTATTTGCGGAGTGCCCAAATAACCGCCAAGCACTCCTGCTTATTACTGTAGTAGCGGCGTTGGGTCTCGTTTAGCATGGTACTAGCGTACATTATAATTCGTTGCTGGTTCTCTGACTGCTCCTGGTATAGGACAGCGCTCATTCCGGCTCCGCTTGCGTCGGTCTGTAAAATTAAGGGTAATTCTGGCATAGGCCGGTATAGCATGGTGATGTTGCCATATCACGCCTTAAATGTTCTGAATGCTTCTTCGTGTCTGTCTGTCCACTTCCAGCGAGTTGTTTTGAGTAGGAGTTCGTTGAGGGTGGCCATAATGGGGCGACATCTGATATAAACTCTCTGAGCCAATTACATAACCCCAGAAAATGTTTCAATTTTCTCCTGTTAGTTGGTACTCTAATCTCTTCAATCTCTCTCACTTTCACGGGCTTTGGATAATTCCCATCCGGGGTAATTATGTGCTCTTAGTATTCTACTCGGTTCTTCCCGAAGTGACACTTCTCCAGTCGCCACGTGAGTCCATGGAGTTCAAAGTGCTCCAGGACTTTTTGCAAGTGTACCTGGTGTTCTTCCCATGTGCGCGAATATACTATGACATCGTCCAGGTACGCTAGGCAAAACTGGCAGCTATAGCCTGTCAAAACTACTGCTGACATCGGTCGTTGGAAAGTAGCGGGTGCATTCTTCAACCCGAAGAGCATTACACGAAACTGCAGGGTTTCACCTTCTGGATTTGTAAGCGCAGTATATTTCCTGGATCCTGGGTGTACCGGAATTTGCCAGTATCCACTGCGCATATCTAGAGTGGAGAATATACGTGCGTACCCTAGGTCTCAGAGCATATTAGCCAGGTTTATAGTTGGGTGTTCTATAGGGTATGTGATATTGTTTAAAGCCTGGTAGTTGACACAAAAACGAAGTTGTCCATCTTTCTTTGGCACAAGTACAACTCTGGCATTATATGGTGAGTCAGTTGGCTCCACTATTCCTTGCGTTTTGATCTTGGCTACCTGGTCTAATATTATTTGCCTGCGGTAGGCGGACGGGTTACCTGGTCGGCAGTATATGGGGCGAGCATCGGTTACCCATATTTCATGTTGAATGGCCGTGGTCTGATTTAATCTGTTGGTATGCTCGTATACGGCTACGTGGGTGTTGAGTATCTGCAATAGGGACCTCAGTTGGTCAGCCCGAGTTGGCGGTTTACCTCTTCACTACAGATTTCTTGTGGTTTTTGCGGGTTTATTGGGGCTTCCCAGTTTATGGCCATCCTATCCTGTTTGCCTAAATATAGGCGCTGTTGTCTGCAGTCGATTATACAATTTTGGCTTGTTAGCCAATGTTTCCCAAGGATAATCTCTTCCACTAAATGCGGTGCACAAAAAAATTCAGTTTGGACAGTTTCTACCTCCATGGATACTGGCAATGTAGTAACTCCGTCTTTGGTCAGTCGTGACTCAGACTGGGCCATTTGAATTATTCTGGAGTTTTTCTTTATCTGGCTTTTCTGTTCGGGAGTTAGCAGCTGGCTTTTAATGAAATTGTCGGTTGCGGCCGTGTCCCGTACTGTCTTAAGATTCTGGTTATTTATGCGGACTCCGTTCTGAGGGGTGTTTGTTCCCGACCTCAGATCGCTTAACGTTAAAATTGGTTCTGCCCTTTGTCTTATACCGGGGCTGATGAGCGACTCTGTGTCCTGGTGGCTGCATTTCCCGGTTCCCTCTTTCCACCCTAACGGTACCCCTTCCCTATGTCGAGGGGGCCATGTGTGGTGTCTTTTTCCTTAGCGGCTGCTATGCGTTTTCTCACTGTGGGACAGTCATGGTGCCGGTGTCTCTCGGGCAATACCAACACTTCGGCGGCAAGGATTGTCCCTCTGCGCTTCTAGTGTGTTTGCTATTCTCTGCTGTTCGCGCCGCGTGGACGGGTGGCAGGTGGGTAGGAACGTTTGTTTTCTTCTGTTCTTAGTAATCGAGCTCCGCCTCAATCGCTTTCTCAACCATCTCCTCTATGCCCGTCGCCCGCGGTTGTCGAAGGGTGCTTCTTATCGCTGGTAGCATTAACTCTGTAATGATATGCACTCCCTTTACCTCGGTACCTTCGAGAGCGGTGCGGGAATATATTTGCGCTTTTCGCCTAATAAAAATCTCTGCTTCTTCCTGTCTTTGTTGTTTGTGTGTGTAAAAGTCTGTTCTTAAGGCCGTAAGTACTTCCTCCCCTTCGAACTTGTTGTTAAGGCAGGTGGCGAACTGCTCCCAGCTCGTCACAAATTCTCCATATTTATTCTACCACATAACGGTGGCTCCCTTTAACAGCTTGCGTGCCTTCAGCACCCACCGTCTCTAATGAATTTCGCTGACCTTGAATTCGTGTTCACAATTATGTATGAAATACACAGTCTTCATGGGGTCTGCCTGAAAATTCTGGTAGTACAATTTCTTCGGGCATTTTCTGTGCCGGTTCTACTTATTGNCCCTTTGGTTTTGGTTTGATTGTTGCTCTCGGCATTTCTGGCAGTTGTATTGGGTGCCTTCTGTTGGTCGTAATGTCTGGGACCAACGGATACACTTATTACAATAACGCTGGGAACACAGGCTGCATCGGACCATGTATTATCATGCCCCGCTACAAAATGTGCCACTGCATGGCTCTAGTTGAGGACTTTCGTCTTATCTTCCCCCATACCTCGTCTAGAGGTTCTCTAGGGTTTCTTCGGCTCTCGCATCCCTTTTCTCCTGGGTTTTGCTGATACACGTATCCTCCATACATTTTGTCCGCCGCCTATAGGAATCCCTATTCTGCTGACCTATTAAATTTGCCTCCTCTAGTGCAAATTGGTCGTTAGGCGCCACAAGGTGTTTATCAAGACTCCTCGAAGTCTGGGACATCCATGCTAGAGCGATACTTCGGTAAGGGTGAGAACCCTTTTCTCAGGTATAGTCTGGTACTTGTATAGGTCTATACATACCTAAATTTGCCCCACGTTGGGTGCCAATTAAATTTGATGCTATTCCCCACCTGTGGTGTGCAGAGTGGTTCATAGGGTCCTCAGTTAATGTTAGATGGCACAGACTATAAGGTGCTTGATAGGTTGAGGGTAAACAATAAGGTAGTAGTTCGGTGTTTCACTTTAACTGGTTGCTCATATTGTCTCGAGTTTATATATACAGAAACACTTCCGAGGTGTGGTACTCTATTTAACTAACTCTGATTAACTTAGGGCGATGTCTTGGGGGGGGGGGCTTCTTTGGGAGACGACTTGATACTTAGTTCTGCGTGTAGTGCTTGGTATGTTGTCGGCTGGATGAAATCTGGCGATGTGGGCGGCCTTGGAAAGGCCCGTGTTTGGTGCCGTCTCTTCTCGGCTGCTGCTCTGGGTTCGTTCCTCGACGCTCTTCTCCCAGCCCATACGTCCTCTCGCGATTCCCTACCCAACTGACTCTCGGCACGGTGATAAAAACTGAAACCCTCTTCTCTCGTAAATTAGCTTATATCCTCTCTTGACTCCCTCCCTAAGAATGTACACGCGCCTTCCCTCGTTGGGGGAGGGGTGTGTAGGAGGGCGCAGAACAAAGAATACTTGATACACGCGCCATGGTTCTTGTTGGAGGAAGGAGGGGGTGTGGGCCAGCGGCCCCTGGCGGCGCGTGTCCAGGTGCTTCTGCGTTTTGTTAGAGGAAGGGGGAAGGCACTCGTAGCACCAACTTTAAAACTGATCAGCCCTTCCTCGGGGCGTATCTTAACTCCCTTGATGGATATTTGCTTAACTCGGCATAACGTCGGTGTGTCCAAGTTCACGCGGTTTGCTAGGGGTGGTGGAGGGGAGAGGTCCTGTGCTGCAGCGACATGTGTAATGGCCTGAACGCGCTAACTAATTTTGGCTTCTCTGCACGTGTGCCTGTCAAATGCACTTTCGAGGGATTAAAATGGCGGGGGTGTCAACGAGGTTTCTACTTCCAATATGCGTTACACCTCAGGTTAACCAAGATTGTAGGTTGTTTGGTTTCGATATTATAGACCTTCAAAGTTGGGGTATTTTTTATACTCATCCTGAATGTAAACACGACAGAAATACACGTATGCACACTTTCAACTGTGAAGCATGTCATATTTTTCAAAACGTTCCCTGTGTTCTGAATTATATTCTCTTTTTAATATAAGTATTTGCTTTTACTCAGAATAGTGAGAAATTAGGTTATGCCATCTACAACAAAGCCAGCTTTTTATTAAACACTGCACATTTTTTATCTGAAATCTTTAAAACAAACAAAAAATATTATTATAATACTTACTTTTTAAAAGATTAGCCCAGAAATAGAGGTTACACCCAAACCATTTTCTTTATCAACAATAAATAAATATCAGCGATAATCAGCTCCAAAATAACATGGTGCAAACGAATCCGTGAGTGAGTATTTTTGTCCCAGCGTTCACCACAAGGTGTCCGCCTATTACTGCCTGCAGTGGCGGGAGGCCACGACAAGCAGGCGGTAGATGTGTTCACGCCTACCCGTGTTTCTGGAGTCTGATAATATCAATTTCAATGGACGGCGGGTAGTCTGGAGCAGGAAGTCATGCCAAGGCAGAACTAGCCATCTGAGAATTGCACCTCTGACTCTTGCCATAGGCTTCGTAAGCTTTTGTTGGGATGCACGCAGGAAGCTTGATATGTAAATAATACATTTCAGTGTGTACTAAACCTTGAAACCGAACCACCAAAGAGCAGCCAATACTGTTGTGTTTGTAGGGTGCAGTGCCACATTGAGAAACAGTCCTTCAGTTATTAAATTCAGATAACCTACAAATAAGCACCATAGTTTCAGAAGTAAATTGCGATTGCGGTAGTAAAACGTTAACACCATAGACGGAAAAACATGGACTCCCATTTATGTAATTTTCTTTGCTGAAACAAAATGGAAAACACAAGAGTTCTGACCCATTGCCTGAACAGAAATTTTATTATTTCTGTAATGCTGTTAGTTTCACATTAGCGGTATAAATTTGTTGCGTCTCTGCAAGTAGCAAATGAATGTAATTCGATGAAATCAGCTACCACTTAATACTGGGAATTTAAATTGTACATATGCACTTTGTGCCCGTTCTGATTCTGTTAACTAACAGATTTAATAGAATTTTCAATTTAGCTTGTATTTTATAGTATTGAATTTGCTATTACAAAATTTTTACTCTCACATTTTGCTTTTGACGTGTTAGTAAAAGTTCATTCAACAAATTTTATTTGTTCATACAAAGTAATTTTGTCTAAGTGTGTCGAATCCCTATTTCTGGAGATTGCGAAGATTTTAGGACACTCACTCCCTTCGAATACATATTTTCTCTCGTAAAGTTTGGTTTTCCCCATCGTTGTGCTATGGTTGCCTCAGAAGTGAAGTGTGTGTGTGTGTGTTGTGTGT
>NQII01000037.1:608745-630435 GCA_002778355.1 Clitarchus hookeri
AGAGCTTGACCTGTTTCCAGAAATGACATGCTATGTATTAATGTAAATATCAAATCATGGTTAAAATATTTAGAGGGTCCTAAAACACTGTTTCTTATTCACTGGAACTAGAATGACTTTATGGAAAATTTTCAACTGCAAATTTGGCAACCCTGACTGGCTTCGGTACAAGCAAGTCGCAACAGACACTGGCACTTCGCACGGGCCGCGCAGTAAACGTAAACAAGCTGCGGCAATGATATTTGATGGAGTTTCAGTGTTGTTAGTCTGGTTTATTTAATGTGAAGCAGGGTTCGTGCAGCATGGTGAGTGGCATTTCTGTTACTTACTTACATTGCAACCTGAGAGGCTGTGATTGAAGTCGTTGCAAATTTGTGTGTAGTGTGTGTACTACGATACTACTGTTCTAAAGGATTGTAGCTCAAAATGTCAAATTAATTTTAATATAGCAGTGGATGTTTACGTTATGTTTAAATAATACTTCAAGCCTGTGTTACCACAATAGTGTTCTGAATAAAATATATTATCTTAATAATTTCAAAATATGTGTTAAGATTCTTGATAATGGCTTTTTGACTGGGTATTCAAAAGATAACGACCAGACAAATTATGGCAAGGTTGGCAATTAATCGCAATTAAAGAAAAATTAAATTTTTTTATTGTTTTACAATGTATTTCTTTGCCCAAGTATATATCAGCCCTAGGTGTATTTACTTACAATAAATACATATACATTGTTTAATATCACTTCGGCAGAATATATTTCTCAAACGTGTACATTTAATAGATCAATGACTAAGTGTGTTATGCTGTTACCTGAAAATATTAAACCTTTGAGTTCTAATCTTGCTTCGGAAAGAACTTATTTTTAAGCTCTTATTTATGATTTCTTATAGCCAAATAATATTATTTCTTTGTGACAACGCAAGTTATTCTTTTATATGCCAATAATGGTAAAGTGAGCATTTTTGATGTCACCTCTAGAAAAAAATCACTTCTCATCTATACATGTTATAAAACTCAGCATCTGTCTGTCAGTGGGCTTATCACTCAAGAACCACTTATCCGATTTACGTGTTTTTTTTAATTCATAGCTATGTTCTCTGGCCATTTTTTAGTATATATTTTGTTACGTAAAGTAACATACGGAATAAGCAGTGACGATAATAGTGAATTAAGTCTGAAAAAAGTTTGCATCCAGCGCACTTGCTTGCACTACGCTGTCTAAACCGTTAAAGATGGAACACTATAATGTAGTAAAGAATTGTGTAGAATAAAAAGACCTAAAAAAAAAATTCTGCGGTGGCATATAGAAATACTAATAAACTTTTTACCATTTATTCACAAGCAACATTCAATGACGAAGTTTTTCACCTTGCACTCATTGAAATTGAAAAGCAAGTGCAGACATTGTCAGGAAAAAGTATAAAAGGCATTGGTTTACCAATACCAGATAACATAGGAGATTCAACCGTTAACAATGACTACATCAGGGAAACTTCATATAATAGAGTAGAATTGCACACCACCGCAATGCTTATTAGTATTTCTCTGTTACATATAGATATGCTACCGCAAAGTTTTTTTAGGTCTTTTTATTCTACACAATTCTTTACTACATGGTATTGTTCCATCTTTAACGGTTTAGACAGCGTATTGCAAGAGAGTGCGCTGGCGGCAAACTTTTTTCCGACTTAATTCACTATTATCATCACTTCTTGTTCCTTGTGTTACTTTAAGTAACAAAATATATACTAAAACCTGGCCAGCGAACATAGCTATGAATTAAAAAAAACATGTAAATCGGATAAGTGGTTCTCGGGTGATAAGCGCACAGACAGACAGAGAGACGCTGAGTTTTATAACATATATAAAGTATCAAAAATTAACACTGTGTAAAATTCAACTTTATTTTTTAAAAAAATCTAAACAATAATTCTGTAGTCCACGTAAGCGGAGCCACGGGCACAACTAGTAACTGCAGAAGCTACAGTTCGAATTGGCATGCAGGCTTTCGTTTAACTTGGCAGCGGAGTAATAAACATATTTCATAGCATATTTAAATTTCTAACAATTATATCATGGTTTCACTTTGATGATGGAAGAACAAAGTAATCAGGCTGATGGCAATGTTAATTTTACATACGGCAACCGGATACACATTTGGGGAGAAATGAACTAAATATATATGGACTCTTCACTGTGCAGAAACAAGCTTACATGATATATTTTCCTAAACAGTAATGACTATGTGTGTTCCTATGTCAATATAGATAGCACTGCAAACTTGGTTCAATTTCACAGGAACTGAAATTTAGTCTTTTCCCATTAATGAGAGCAAACTTACAGCCAATAAATGTTCTGCATCACTTTTTCATTCTATGGTAGTGCACTCTTTTGTTGTTTATGCTCATGTAGGGGTTAAACAAATCTTGCTATCTTTTTCTTTGGGCTACCCCTAAAGAAGACGAGAAAATAAGCAAATTCCGAAAATTCCAATGCCATCTACGAAATTATTCATCAGCCGAATGATTCAGACAATGATGGAGCACTCTGTGACAGGCCTCTGGCAGCTGCTAGCACTTCAACTGCTGAAAGTGTTCCAAATTTATCTTCAAATTCATCACACCCTTCTCGCAGTCTTCCGAAGTGTAGTTAGCAGTGACAACTTTGTCAACACTGCCTGGATCTTCTTCTGGTAGTAAAAGTGTTTCCAGTGACATTGGTCATTTTATTGGACAAAGTATTGACGATTATACAAAATTTATTTTCATTGGAAATCCATAGCAACCTTCATCCTTATATATTCCCACACTCCTCACATTGCAGCTGGGAAACCTGTGCGTAATTTTGTAAGGTACAGTAATCTGCAGGTTTACAAAGAATGGCTGCTGCTATCAGATGCTAAAAAAAGGCCTGTTTTGTAAATACTGTTCATGGTTTACCACTAGGAATGAGGGCGGATAC
The DNA here is from genome assembly GCA_002778355.1 of Clitarchus hookeri. Classification (NCBI taxonomy): domain Eukaryota; kingdom Metazoa; phylum Arthropoda; class Insecta; order Phasmatodea; family Phasmatidae; genus Clitarchus; species Clitarchus hookeri. The sequence goes on from NQII01000037.1 coordinate 611,713, forward strand.
CGTAAAAATTTACCTCTGAAGGCTCTAGTTACAGAACCCCTTAGAATTTCAAAAATTTGGTCCGGCCTAAAGGTGATCTGGAACAGCATGCTAAGCATCAATACCATACTGATGATTTTGCCATTAATAAGAATTTCCTTAAAATTTATAATAATTCATTCTCTGAAATTGTAAATCTGGTGAATCATCATCATCTTGAGCAAACTGAGGAAAATAGAAGAAGACTTGTCACGATTATCAAGACAGTCATACTACAGGAGGCAAAATATACATTTTCGTGGTCATCGGGATGATGGTCCACTTACTACAAATTGCTCCATCTCAAAATGAAGGAAATTTTCGAGCAATACTTTGCTTTCGGGTGGTTGCTGGGTCAAGCAACTTGATCAGTTAAAGAATGCTTCTTTTAATGCTGTCGACTAGATATTTTAGGCACAATTCTCAACAGAGTTAGAATGTCTGGCTTCTATGCTATTATATTTTATGAAACTAGTGACGTGTCAAACAAATTCCAAGTGAGTCTTGTGCTTCGTTATGTACATTATTATATAAACACAGTTATTAGAAATGATTTTGTTTCATTCATAGATGCATTTGGTGATGTGTCTGAAGCTGCAGTGCTCGGAGATACACACAACATTAAAATTTTAGAAGATGAATCCAAAAATAATTTGACTGAGGAGGAAACCATAAAGGCAGCTGAAGAGCTCTCTCTTACTGGGAAATCATTGGGCAAGATAGTTGTATGGAAAATTAAGGCACTGCAGCTCCTTCCTCTTCAATGTATAGCCATTGTCCCTGATTGCTGTTCCGTAATGCTGTCGGAAGACAGAGGTGCTGTTAACGAAGTTCAGAGCTGGGCAACTTATGCAGTGGAGACTCCATGTTACAACCACAAACTCAACAACTCACTATCATAGTCTTCAAACATTGAAGTTGTTGAAAATGAAGTGAGTGTTATGAAGGAGATTATATCCTTCTTTTCTTTTCTTTCCCAAAACATAGTAAAACTCTTCTTCAGTTTTTTGGAACGAAACTTTTGCATTTGCCCGACACAAGATGGGTTGAAAGGCATGATAGTGTACTTCAATTTACTGTTTATTTGCCTGTAATCATTGAGGCCCTTGAAAATTTCTGGCTGGAGGGACAAATCTATGGCTGGAAAAGTTCACTAGTAGCTGCTTTATGTGACAGCCAGTTTATATTTGCTGTATTCTCCCTGAATGATGTACTGGCCTTCACTCTTCCTTTAAGCAAACTTCTTCAAAAATAATCTCTTGATCTTCAACAGGCCTCCGACAGTATTAAGAATGTTATGTCGGTTTTGGAGAGTAGATGTATTAATGCTGATGAATATTTCAGAGAAGTTCATGTTCAGGTAGAGAACATTGCAGCGAAGCGTAATGTCGAGCTTCGTAAACCCAGGACTGTTGGGCGACAGGTTCACTGCAGCAACTACCCAGTGCAGTCCAAATCATTGGAAGATTATTACAGGATTTATGTATTCATACCACTCCTGGAAAATATCTTACGTGATCTGAAGATAAGGTTCTCTCCTAAAGTTCTTGAGGTTTTTCATCTTCCGATTTTACTTCGAAGAGTTATTGTTGATAAGACTTTGGAGGAAATAAATAATTCAGTTCAGTCACTTGTCAACCACTTTTTTTCCATTTTCGGAGGGCACCAGAAATCTTCAACTAATGAAGTATAAAAGTGAAATTTCTCACTGGCAGCAGACCTGGAAATCTGAAACAGCTCGTGGTGCACTTGTACTTTGTGATAGGGACACACACAATGATTCACACACTGCTTCATATACTTTGCACACTTCCTGTCAGTAATGCCAGTTCAGAGAGGATATTCTCAACACTATGTCGCACAAAAACATGGCTTCGAACTACGATGACTGGAAGGTCTGGCACTTCATGCGCAATATGACACCAGTAAATCCTTATGTCATTGAGAGGTTTTCAAAATCAAACAAGCGTTGTCTTATCTTACAGTTTTCTATTCATTCGATGATGATGAGGGGACATATGAGCAAACAGTGTCGTTGGAAGAAAACATCTAGTGATTTTTCCTGTCTGGCATGAATACAATACAGCTGTTGTATCACCTCTGTCATCAAGCTCAGACTGGACATGTGAATGCACGAGTTGCAGAACACCAACCTCGGCGCATTGTGCACCAGAGCACCAGTCATACGATGCATGGACAGCTGCTACATGGTCTAGGGAACACATAGTGACCACATGGCCGCTCCAAAGGAGCGCCCATGTGGTCACTATGTGTAAGGAAGTGTGAAATGTAACGAGAGGCATTTGATAGTGTGTTTTATGTGGGCCACAGGCCATTGTTAATTGCTAACTATCTTTAATGTTCTACCCAGATGGCTTGAGTAGTTAGGATTGCCATGAGCAGAAAACTACTAGAAAAATTTGCAAAGGAATTATAAAAATACAGTGGAAAGGATTGCTTTGTTTATTTTCTTGGGCTTAAGTGCTGACGGACCTGAGACAGACAGACGTAGAATCCGCTGTTAAATCAGCCTTACCAGTCCTTATAAAATAAGATTAGAAAATAAAGCTATTTTTGTTACACAGTAATTATTTGAATATATTTCTGTGTTTTTGTTACAGGGAAAATATATCAAAGTCTACACAATATAATACATAATTTGATATAAGAAATTTCGTCTCCCACTAGGCCAGCCTTATTTTTTTTTGTATCTAAATTTTTTTTCCATTGGAGTACCTCCAATAGTTTAAGGTTTTTGTTCTGCCAATTATAGTGTGAAGAGTGTTTACTGTGTCCCCTTTTAAATTTAAGGATTTTCTACAATTTGGTTTTATGCACATTTTCAATGTGTATTTATTGACTTTCCACAATGCAGGTAGCTGGTAGAAGCTACCAGATATGTCTGCCATTTTAACACTGATTTTGGCCACTGCTGGGGGAGGATGCATGTACACATGAGAGGCTTTTGCTCTTCCTGATCACTTATCTATCAATGAACTGTTAATGCTTGAATTCAACCACAACCACTTTGCTTAAGTCTTGCATGCTTCCTTAGCCCCTTGCTTGCAGTATTTTATATCACAAGAGAGATATTTCTGGTAGCTGTGACAATATATTATTTTTTTATCCTGAACAGTAAAATTATGTTAAATATTAACTTATTCGTATTGAATTATGCTAAGTACAGGTTGAGTATACAATAATACCCCAACTTTGAAGGTCTATAATATCAAAACCAAACAGCCTACAACCTTGATTGACCAATCAAATGAACCATGGAACTGTGAAGTTTGTTTACCATATCTTCATAAATGTTCAATGTGACCACCATGAGCTGCCTGAGCGACATCTACGCGATAATCAAACTCGTTCCACGCTCTGGTCAGCATGTCCGGTGTTACAGTTTGGATGGCGTTCGTAACTCTCTGTGCGAGGTGGTGAGGGGGTAGCGAGCTCGCATTCGACACGTCAATGTGAAGGGGACGGTCTGATGTTTCCTTTATGGTGCACCACCCCACTGGCACCTAGCTGTTCGCGGATACTGGAACGAGACGCCGCAACGCTGGACTGGTCGACGAGCAGCTGGTGACCAGGCTCTTCATCACTGGCTCCCCAAGAAGTCCGGATCTTACCCCGTGCAATTTTTTCTATGGCGGTACATAAAGGATCAATCGTTTCATCCACCATTGCCGGCTAACATCGATGACCTCAAAACGAGAATTACGGACGCCATTCAAACCTTAACACCGGACATGCTGACAAGAGTGTGGAACGAGTTTGATTATCCCGTAGATGTCGCTCTGGTCGCTCGTGGTGGTCACATTGAACATTTATGAAGTATGGTAAACAAACTTCACAGTTCCACGGTTCATTTGATTGGTCAATCAAGGCTGTAGGTTGTTTGGTTTTGATATATAGAGAGCTTCAAAGTTGGGGTATTCTTTTATACTAATCATGTATTATTTACATGGTGAAGTGTAGTATAAACATAAAACATTAATGAGGAGATTTTAAGATTCATTATGAACACCCCCGACGAGACTGACTCCTGATCCGGCCCTGCTTTTAATAAACACAGCAATATAGTTTCGACATTTTGACTGACCTGTTTTGCATTCACTGTCGGCTGTCACAATATTCCTGTGTCAGTCTAAAATTAAGTTTTAAAAAAATATACTCAGGATTGACAGTGTCACTGCCTGATTTTCACTTAAAATGATTGAATACTTATGTTGAGAATTTATGAAAATAAGCTAGTTTTAATTAGTACAGTATTAAAACCATGATTACTTGACATATTGAAAAACCGTGTCAAAATACTTTACCTGAATTTTGACGTTGTAAAGGGTTTTGTGAACTCTTGTTTCTCTCAAGCACTTGCAATGTATTTCTTGCCCTAACGTATATATATAACACTGGATATGTACTTCTTCCATCTAAATTTCAACCTTTTTTTAAAGTCAATTTTAGAATATTAGATGAAAATTGTATTTTCGGAAACACTTGGGAAATTATAGTAAAAGTTTCTTCCATAGACGTCATTGTACCGTTTTCTGTAACGTGCCTGCTTGTCGTTCTCTCCCACTCAGTTTGTACCGCCGTCTCCGTTTGGGGCGCCACTACCTAAAAACAGCTCATTCGTACACTCCCTATAGCGACTGGTATACCCGCGCGTGCACTGGGCCTTGTAGAAGCTCGTACAAGACCAAATACGGCAGCAGGTATCGTGTAATATAGGCTTTAGCGATAACTGTGATGTCAGTGCAGGCGAAAGATGGTGGACGGTGAAGGTAGGAGAAGTGGTAAAAAGATACTTACGGAAATTTTGGGAAGGGGGCTGGCAAGGCAGGAAGACGCTCGTGTACTATTGTTGTAAACTTTGTGACAATTACTTTTAAATAAATCACTTTGTAATTGATGCATGTGTTTTACTGGTTGTTTAAGTACTGTACTTTGAAATGACTAGTTTAATGGCGTAAATATTGTATTTCACAACTGCTATTTTTCTTTGCGATAATATTGAATGGTATTTACAGAATTAATATAATTTTTTAAAGCCTAACATCAAAAATTTTATTTAGTTTGTGCTGCAGCCTTTAATTACCACCATTTCCTAACTATCCTTAATTGTCTCATGTATAATTCAGTGTTTCGTATTGATATTATAATCAGAATTACTTATAAGTCATCAAAATAAGTCTGGCAGCGTGCAGTAGTTACGTAAGGGTCTTCTCACTCCTACTAAAATATGCAAAAGTTACAAAAAATGGCTAGGATAGGCAGAAGATTGTCTTCACAAACCACAAGCCCAATAATTCAAAATAATTTTAGAAATTCCAACTGCTGAATTAGCTATATTCATCGCTTGATAATGTAATGTCTTATCCTGTCATTTACTGTTTATCTTTTTGTAACCCTACCCTACTAGACTTCTCCCCCTTATGCAACCCAGCAACATTGTGACCAGCGATAACTGCCTTCTCTCCTTCTGCTTCCCTTCTTCTCTTCTCCCCGCATTCCGCAGCGAGTGTCACCATCTCCACTTCTCCTTGAAGGGAGGGGAGGCATGCGTGGTTAGTGGTGGGGACAGTGTCGCCTCAAGAGTGACAACTCGTTGCAACATGTGGAACTAAATCATTACATTTGCATGACTTGAGCGAAAACTATTTCTCAGATCTTACCAAATAGCTATATTAACAGATTTGTCTTTTAAATGCAATTCTTCCTAAAATAAAAAAAAGTACTGTGTAACCTATTTGAAAAATTAATAAATTCAAAAAATTTTGAATTATTTTTAAAAGGCTTTTATTAGATAATAACACATTAGAAAAGAATTCCTACCCTTGGACTTTATGTAGAAATTTGGCCATTTTTCACATATGTAAATGTAGTTGATGCAGAGCCTTGCAGGGTTTCAGAAAATTGTAAAATAACATTGAGTGGAGTATATTTTACGTACATCAGTTGCAGCTTTGTTTCTAATCAGCCTCTAAAATGTGGGTGTGATTATACTTTTTGAGGCGAGTTAATACCACAACGTGGTAGGTTGACTTGGCCAGAGAAGGTACATTTTTATTTGTTTCGTCTTTAAGAAGATAAACGTTTTGGGCTTTGAGTGATGGATACATTGTGTACAGAAAGTAACTGTTGGCCTGTCTTAAAATGCTGTAGCAGAATCGACTATAAACTTATTGTAAACAGTTTTGGAATAAGTTTTCAAACTAGTATCCAATGTACTGTTTCGTAGTTTTAAATCAACTATGTTTACGGGCAATTTTCCTATAACTTTAATTTTTCTGTCCATGGTCATTAATTGTTCCCCCAATTATTCCCGGTTTCGACGCATATTTGCTTCGTGGTTGCGAACCCCTCCTGAGTGCGATGCCTGTGGCACTCTTTTGACTGTCAAACACATTCTGGTGGAGTCTCGCAGGTATGACCAGGCTCGTCCAACTTTTAATGTTTGACGACCTACGGTGAATGCTGTGTGATGTGAGTACGTCTGCGAGTGGCATATTCCCAGTTTTATGCGCGAAGGGTCTTTTTAATGTGTTGTGATATTTTTTTTTTTTTTTTTTGTGTTGTTCCTCTAGAGTATTTCTTCCTGTTTTATTTGTTTTGTGACTGTCTCTTTGCCTTCTGCAGAGGTTTTTAGTGTTTTTTTTTAACTATCTTTCTTGTGGGCGTTAATGACCTCGTTGTCGAGCGCCACAAATCCACTCATTATTCCTTGTTTCTTGTCAGTTACGCCTATTTGGTGAACTGTTACGTTGTATATGCACCATAATATTTGCCTAAAACCCGTACCACATTTTAACACAGATAAATTAAACACCTGTTTTGTCTTCCCTTGTACCAAACTACGTTTTCCATCACACTGTTTGCTATTTAAGCTTACAAACTAAGCCTAAGCTAAAAAAAATTATATAGAGGTATGTACAAAATACATTGAAGAAGCAGAGTGTAAGTGAACTGAATGTGACGCATGCAACGGGAATATAGAATTTTACTTCAAAGAATGTCCCTAATGTGTGTCAGTCCTGTCCTTGGATGTTGTCAGCACAATAATTTTGCTAGAAGTACTGGGTTGGCTACACTGCTGTGATATACTGAAGCAGCCATGTTTTTTTTATTTTCAGTTAAAATATCACTACGTTAATAATTAAATTTTGAGTTTGTTGCAGGTAATCATTTGCGTTTTAATTCTTGATAGAAACTTTTTTTTTTCTCATTACTGTCCTTGGCCTATTTAGTTATGTTTTGGATATAAACTATTACAAAAAAAAATTGTGTTGCCATACATTTAGATATTTTTCAGAATGTAACCTCAAGTCAAGAACTAATCTCATAATTATGTAGTCCTTAAATATTGGAGATTAGTCATTACTGTGTGTATATATATATAATGGTATGGGGACAGTAATGACTAGTTTCAAGGGCAATAATCACCAATGAATAATGGCCCCTTTTTGGGAATAAATTTTGAGTAGTCATCCCATTATAAAATGGCAGAACATACATTATGTTTCAAATCCAAAGTCAGAAGTAATATTTGAGGAATCGTGATATATTGAAATTGAAATTAATGAGAGGATTTATAATTGACTTATAACTCAGTAGCCAGGAGTTCCAAGTTAAATTAAAATTAACCTCTTGGTTTTCTAACCACATTGCACTTAGTTGTGAACTAAGAAATTCTGACTGGAATCATAACTATAGTATAGCACCTATCAACCGGAATTGTTTGGGGGAAAGCCTATTCTTGTAATGGGGAAATTCTGGTCATAAGGAGTTTTTGTTTTGGGGGAAGTTTACTGTTGTATTTTTCATATTAGAATGTTGCTATTGGTGGTAGATACATGGCACATAGCATTTTGATTAATCACAGGCATACGCAGATATATTGAATGACCCATCAATAAAAAGTGGACAACTGATTATCATGGCTGGTTGTAAAGTACTGGTCATTATAGGCGGAATTGAACATTGGGAAACTTGTTCTACATACACTGAACAGCCAAAAAAACTGGCACACCTGCCTAATATTGTGCAAGGCCCCCTCGAGCACGCAGAAGTGCCGCAAGACGACGTGGCATGGACTCGACTAATGTCTGAAGGTATGCAGGAGGCAATTCACACCACGACTCCTGCAGGGCAGTCCACAAATCCATAGGAGTGCGAGGTGGTGGAGATCTCTTCTGAACAGCACGTTGCAAGGAATCCCAGATATGCTCAATAATGTTCTCATGTCTGGTGATTTAGGTGGCCAATGGAAGTGTGTAAAGTCAGAGGAGTGTTCCTGGAGCCACTAGGTAGCAACTCTCGACGTGTGGGGTGTCGCGTTGTCCTGCTGGAATTGTCCACGTCCGTCGGAATGCACAATGGACACGAATGGGTGCAGGTGATCGGACAGGATTCTTACGTATCTGTCACCTGTCAGTCGTATCTAGAAGTATCAGGGGTCCCATTTCACGCCAACTGCACACGCCCCATACCGTGACAGAGCCTCCACCAGCTTGAACAGTCCTCTGTTGACATGTAGGGTCCATGTATTCATGAGGATGTCTCCATACCTGTACACGTCCATCTGCCCGATACAATTGGATACGAGACTCGTCAGACCGGGCAACAGTGTTTCCAGTCTTCAACAGTCCAATGGCGGTGTTGGCGGGCCCAGGCGAGGCGTAAAGCTGTGTGTCGTGCAGTCAACAACAGTACACGAGTGGGCCTTCGGCTCCGAAAGCTCATATCAATGATGGTCCGTTGAATATTTCGCACGCTGGCACTTGTTGATGCCCCAGCATTGACATCTGCGCCCATTTGAGAAAGGGTTGCACATCTGTCACGTTTAATGATTCTCGTCAGTCGTCATTTGTCCCGTTCGTTCACAATCTTTTTCCGGCCCCTCAGCGATGTCGAGGATTTTATGTTTTACTGGATTCCCGATATTCATGGTACACTCGTGAAATGGTCGTACACGAAAATCCAAATTTTTATCGCTACCTCGAAGATGCTATGTTCCATCTCTCGTGCGCCGACTATAACACCACGTTCAAACTCACTTAAATCTTGATAACCTGCCATTGTAGCAGCAGTAACCGATCTAGCTGCCGACCGCATCGCGTTACTCTGATTGGTTCCATACCTCTGTTAGTTGCATACGCACGCCTATACCTGTTTTTTTGGCTCTCCAGTGTAGTTCTACGCCGTTGTGAGAATTACAGTTGAGGGGTGCTCTAATGTATCATCATTGTGTATATTCTCACATTTAGGTGATCACAATGAAGAACCCTGATCTTAGCAGATTTTATGAAGAAGAGACAGGCAGGGATGGAATAGATGTATTGATATAAAAGTTAAAGAAAATGAATGAAAAAGCATATGCAATAAAAAGGAGAAAGCAAGAGTAAAAATAAAGAAGCATTTATGCAAAAATTAGTAAGTCCCAATACTACCTCATAGCCAGGAAAATTTTGACAATTCAAGAAAGCCCACCACACAGAAAATGTTTAATACAAATATAGTATATGCTAATTCTGGAACAAGTCGGGGCAGATACTGAAACAAAGCACTTGTAAAAATGACAGTGCATCAATGGAAACAGTTTTGCAGACGATTGTGGAGGTGGGACAATCAAAGGACAGCTTGAAAGTGAAAGTCACCAGTACTCGAACATAAAGGTCAAACACGCACTATTAAGAAAAGACTGCGTCTATGACCAGGAGACATTTGAAGCCAGATTATTTATGCAGTCCTCGCAATTGGTCTAATTGTAGGCAAATCTGCTGAATTGGTAAATACTTTCCATGGTGGGAAGGCTGCCAGCAAAGTCATATATTTTATCGTGTTTTTAGTTAAATTAGAGTATCTTAAATTACGGGTTTTCATTATATGTGGAATTGATCATTGGGAAAACTTGTTCTGCATTGTTGTGGGAATTACGTTGTATTTGTTGTCGACTTCGTACCACAATTATAAATATTGTTGCATTGACGCCTGAGGGGCGTATCTGAGTTTGTGAGAGGCATGGAGGTCTTAATAAAAATAAAACAACTAAATTTGATTTCTAATTTATTCTTACAGCTATTATTTACAGCATTAAATCATCTATCTCCACTCTTACTCTTTTTATTTCTCAGTGAGCGCAATATTAATGTCTATTTCAACCCTAATTAATGTCCTTCTCATTGTCTCTGTTTCGTTAATCAATTAACTCATACTCATCATTAACACACGTTCACTCTGTATGTTGCCATCATTTGTCAATATCTTTCACTCACGCATCTAGTCCAATAGTCCAGCCTGCCAGCTGCACCCTTCACTGCTTGATACTCGCAGTCGCAGATTTCCCTTCCGCTGGTCATTTATCTCGCCGCTCGTCGTCTATCGCTGAAACTCAGCCACTCATCCATTCAACAACTCCCGACCCAGAGGCCCATCGCACTTTACTCTGCTGGTCTTGACCTGGAAAGTTTGACGCACCCCTAGTCACACTTAGAAAAACTAGAGCAGCAAACCACTAGAAAATTCTTCAGATAAATTCAGAAACTCAATACAACCAAGGTTAGCAGCGCGTGCCGCAAAAATGATTATCGTGTCTGCTCGCTTTTTTGTAACATACGTTACATTTTTGGTTTTATTGCTCACGTGTCATTCAAAACATTCCACTGGTTTGCTGCAGCTATAGTATAACTGCTCTTTCCTTCACTTCCACTCGTTTGCGCGGGATACGAATCAGCGAACGCGTAACAGTATAAAGTAATACTAATATAACATTTTATTTATTTTATGCACAGCATTTTAATGATTAATTTGGTGAATGAAGAGTTTGGAATGTTCACATTGAGTAGCTGTGCTGTATACCATCCGGTGATGGTACTCTGTTCCCACCCCTAGAAACAGCGATACAGTAGATTGACTCTCATAATGATTTGATCTAGTAAGGGGAGAATAACGGCCCTTTAAGAAAAACACCAAACTTGCCATATATTACATCCATACCCATTGTCAACATTAGGGAAGGGAAGTCGTGTGAAGCCTATTCTCCAACAAAATGATGGCCATGTCTCCTAAAACAGGCAGCATACATTTTTAATCGCCGTAAAATTGCATTAGTACTGGCAGTTCTGGTGAGAAAAACTCAGGTGATCTAACATTTTTGAAAATTGCATAGTTTATGATGCCGAATCTGGGAAGTTGCCGAGAGATTCTGAGCGAAAAGAAATGAATTGTCCCAAACGTTTATCTGTAATACTTGTTCAAGGATCCACTGTGAGCAGCTTCGCACCTATGAAGACATATAAACTGATAAGACTTTTTAAACCCAAAAGAAGCAACAATCTGGGAAAAGCACTTTCCAGAAACCACAGAATGATGTACACCTCTTTCAGAGATGTCCTGTAAGTATGAATCAAAAACTTGATGTGCAAAATTTATGAAAATAAGTTTGCATTCGGCTGGTTACATTTGAGATGCAGTTAGAAATGTTGATTTACTTAACCCTCTTGAAAAGTTAGTGACTGAAAATGATTGCAGGTTTTGAGATACATATGTCATTGTGTATGATGGGGCTGCTCTCATTCACTCGGTTCAGCCACGTGTATCACATACCTTTAGAGAATAATGTTACATAATGCTAGAGGGACGTATTCGAGTTCGTAAGGGATGGAGGTCTGAATAAAAATAAAATAATTAAATTTGATTTTTAATTTATTCACGCAAATATTATTTACATCTATCTCCGCTCTTACTCTTTTTATTCACAGAGAGCACACTATTTAATGTCTATCTCAATTGTTATTATTAAAGTCTTTCTCATCGTCACTATATTGGTTGTAGTCACTTAATTCACACTCATTATTTACACATGTTCAATCTGTCCATTGCCATCATTCCAAATGTATTACACACGCACATCCAGTTCAGTCTCTCTCCACTGCACCAATGCTCGCAGTTCGCAAACTTCACTCCTGCTGGTTACTTTGCTTCTACTTGATGCTCTGCTGGCTCGTTGCTTCGTTGTCTTCTCACATCTATCGCTTAAGAGGCCTATACAGACCAAAAGTGAAAGTATGAATGGGTGCGTCTGTAAATTTGATGTTTTTTAAAGTTTGGAACATGAGTGAAAAACTTACGAAGATATGGTTTTACAAAGCTGTTTTATGGCTTGTGTGTAATTCAGAACAAAAAAAATTATACACATGCCTGGAGTATAAAATTATGTTTAAAACAATGTATATAAACACATAGGTTACAGCTGAAAAACTCCCACAAATTTCTTTCGACGAAACACATTTTCACACACATCTGCTGCCTGGAGGTGTCCCACTCGCACGGCGTATCCTTCAGCCTAGGAGGTTAAGTGCACGAAATTGAGGGAACCTTGCATTTCATTCTAGAAGCAAGCCACTTTGCACAGACATTCTTTAAGGGTTGTAGGTTTATTTAAGAAGCGGAGCCATGACCAATTTCCGTGCTGGTGGAATACACTGGTGTGAAAACTTCACTATCTATATTTTACATCACAGCAATTTGTTCAATTTGTACACTGTACTATTTTACTTTAAATTATTCTGGTGCTTTAAGGTGTGGCGGTGAGACAATGAAATACAGATTAAACTTCTACAATGTCGAGAAAATTTGTCAAGGTTGATTCAACTCAGCAACTACAAGACATTTCCGATCAACTACATGCCTTGAATTTGACTGGAGCAAGTATATTTTGTGCCAGGAAACTACAGAAAAAAAAACCTGAAATGTCCAGCCCAGAGTGAAAGGAGAGATGAGGCACAGACATATGCTAATTTTGCTTAATCAATTTGAGTTTTACAAACTTTGCTGCATGCCCACTAATGATATTAGATTATTGGATGATGGTACCGGGATAGCTAGCATAGTTACTTCTCACAATGCTTCCTGGCACAAAAGTTGTAGCCTATTATACAGTATATCCAAGCTTAACAGGGTGAAAAAGAGGACTTTAAGAGAAGAAAGTGAAGTTCTACAATTCTCGCCTGTGAAAATATGCAGAGAGAAGCCTCCACACAAACCAGGAACTTGCATATTTTGTGACAAAGTGGGCACAAGAAAACAGAAATGGACAAAATTGGCATGTTTATCTACTAGTCTCCAAGTACAAAAATATGCAGCAGTAGTGGACACTAATATGATTGCCAAATGTTCTGGTGGTTCTGGCTTTATTTCTATTGATGCTGAGTACCATGTAAGCTGTCTGTCTCCTTACTATTACCGGAGGGAGTCCTTTTTGCAAGGCAAGAACATGAATTTGTTAGATAGAGGACATCTTTATGGTCTAACCTTTGCTAGCCTCATATCGTACATGGAAGAACTAAGAGAATCTTTTGGTGATAATGAGTATCCTGTCTTTAAAGTAGCAGACCTAGCAAGAATGTATGCATTAGGGAATGAAGAAGCTTGGTTTGGATGGTGACGCTCATTCAACTAGGTTGAAAGATCGTATTTTGAAGGCTTATCCTCATCTAGAAGCTCAGGGAACTTAGGTCAAAAGAGTTTAATAGTTTTCACAAAGGATATTGGCAATATGATAAGGGAATGTTGCAAAACTAGCTACGACACAAAAGGGATGCAATGTGCATAAGCTGCTGAAATTGTCAGGAGAGATATATTTATTTGCTCATCCTTGTTGGAATTAGCACAATATATCGAAAGAAGCAGTAAGGGCGTTCGTTCCAGAATCACTTCGAGCTCTTGTAAAAATTATTCTCGCAGGATCGGCTACTGATAACGATGGTATGACAGTAGATCCCGTTGTATCAACCATTGCTCAACTTCTCAATTTCCATGGTGTCAAAAGATGTAATTAGGAAAGTACAGCTCCACACCGGCATGATGTTAGGAAGGATATGCCATTTCCAGTGTATAAGAGACTTGTAAGAAGGAACTGATTGACACAATATACAAACTAGGTCTTAGTGTGTCTTATGATTAAAATCAATCACAACGCAGATAGCAAATAATACCTGTAAAATTTATCATGAAAAGAAAGTAGTGTGCCCCTCTGATTTGAGGGCAGGCGATTGCACATTCTTCAGTAAACTTTACATCACAAGTCAGACCCTGTGCAGGTGACATACAGGAGCTTTTCCAGCATGAAAATTCTGAGCCTCACATATTTCGAAGACATAATAGCTGAATTTGGCCAAACTGTGCAACCAGTTCTTCTTGATGGTGCGGCTGTAGTCAACATTTTGAATCCCAGATCAAGTAGAACTTCTCAGGATTACATCAAATCTATCAGACGTACTTGAATATGACAGCGCATGTGGAGCGCATGGATGTTATATGGGATAGATACCTGCTTGAAAGCCTGAAGAATGCAGCACGTGAAACGAGGGGTTTGGAAGTAAGAACACACGTTGCTCCAAATACGAAAATGCCTAACGACTGGTCAAATTTTTTGAGGGATCCGCAGAAAGAGACAGAACTTTTCTATATGTTAGCAAACCACACACTGTGCATTGTATAGGATGTGAAGGAGTTGTATACCTCTGTAGAGACAGATGTTATGTCATTTTGCAACAGGAAATGCATGTTAAATCTTTGTCCATGTGACCATGAGGAAGCCGATACAAGGTCGCAGATACAGTAGCTCATGAATGCAAAACAATTCTGTTATGAACAGTTGATACCGATGTTCTCGTCCTGGCTATTGTTGCAGTACAACTTGTCGGAGAGCTGGATATCTGGGTATCCTTTGGTGCTGGGAAAAGTCAAACATGTACTGCTGCACACACCATAGCCAGATCTCTTGGTCCACAAATGGCATTGCCAGTTTTTCATGCCTTCTCTGGGGTGCGACGTGGTTTCTGCATTCTTTGGAAAGGGGAAAAGCAGCATGGGAAACGTAGTATGCATTCCCAGAAGCTACAGCTGCCATTCTGCCTCACATGGTTATATGGCAGAGGCGATGAATACTCTTGAAGTTTGTAGTACTCTTGTATGACAAGTCCAGCAGTGATACCACTGTCAATTCGGCGTAAATGACTTCACTATGAAAGAATGCAAGCTTGAAGACATTCCGCTGACAAAGGATGCACTTCCTCTTCATGATGGTGTGTTGCCTATCAAGGAGGGTTTATTTGAAGTCCTACCACTCTTATGATGGCGTCAAATCCTGTTGATTATGGATGGAAGAAGTATGGAGGAATCTGGGAGCCAGTGTGGATTTCATTGCCACATGCAACAAAGCCCCTCGCAGAACTGTTGAAATGTGGGTGCAAACAGGCTTGTTCTACAGCCTGCCGGAAGTGTAAGAAATTCAGCTTACCCTGTACAGCATTAAGCACTTGTGACGGGGAGTGCAATGAACAGGGATAATGTAAATACTGAGATTAAATAGATAGTATATTTAAAAATAATGGTATGGATAGTGTACATTATTTGAGATCATTTTCTTTGTTTTGTTAATGGACTGGATATAGGAGACTGAAAATAATAAGGGGACCATTATTAGTATTTCTTCATAGTAAAAACTTGATTTGTTTTTGTTTTTTACCTCCTAATATAAAAGAACATTCATTTTATTTATTGTCTGATTCTAACTTTCAATTCTACATATTCCAAATGCTATACTCCAACAGATATTTACTATGTAAATGTAGACATTGGTAACACTGTATTCCTTTTAAAACTGTTCGGTATGCTCCAAATAGGTTTTAATTTATTTGCATTGACGATATGCATTGATGGTACAAAAATTATTGGTCTACGTTAAATTGTTGGCAAGAAAAGGATAAAAACATGAATTTAATGGGAAAAAACATACTCCACCTTTTTTTACCTGTGTATTCCACCCACACGAAAATTGGTCGTGGCTCTGCCTCTTAAATAAACCTACAATACTTAAGGTATGCCTGTGCAAAGTGGCTTGCTTCTGCAAGGTGATGTCAGCTAACCCCCATACTAGCCGGCCGAGTGGAGCTAAGTAGTGGGGAAAACGACTGTCCGCAGCCTAGAGGGGAGGTTCGCCTGCCACCAAACTCACAGACCAAAGGTCACACCGAACAGTGATGTCTGGCGAGGTATCCAATGGCGCGATAATTCCGTGCGTGCATTCACTGGCAGACTGGCCAGGGCAGAGGCAGCCTGGGCTTTGTTCGCAAGCCTTGGATTGGGCCAAGTGCGGCAATTTTGTGTCCCGAATACCTCGTATCTTTTGCGTATTATGTATGGTCGTTAAAATGTAGACTGTCAGTATTACATTTTGATAGTTTGTCTTTTCATGTTATTTTAACAATTCATTTGAAAGAGCGGAATCTTTTGCAGTGTTAGCTTAGCTATGCAGAAGTTGTATTGAAATATTATTATTATTATTATTATTATTATATGAAATGAAATATGCAGTGCATATTATAAATTGTGTACTTAGTGATGGAATTATATAATTTGCGGTTTAAGTTTTTAATTCATTAATTTGGAAGCTCGCAGTTTACGAAATTGCCACCATACAATTTTTTATTCAGCATAAATGTTTATTGCAAAGTGACATGTATTCTTTATATATATTTTGAAATACCAAAATTTGTAGAAAAAGCCATATCAGTCACACTAATTGCAAAACAAACAGATGTACACAGTAAAAACTCTATGTTGAAATAATTACAAACATTGTGCACATTAGCATTAATTACAATGGTGGTAATAAAAGTTGGGATTGAGTCAGATGTTTATTACCAGAGAAAATTTTCAAATGGAAATAAATGTCAAACAACATTAAAGAATTAAGGGGGATGGGGGTGAATATAAATAAAATTTATACATTATCACGAAATACTTATGTCACATGTGTCAAAATTAGTACCAATATATGCATCAGCAAATTCAAATTTTTTTNACATTATCACGAAATACTTATGTCACATGTGTCAAAATTAGTACCAATATATGCATCAGCAAATTCAAATTTTTTTGTCACTTCTTCACCGAACTCATAATTGTGAACGTTGTAAAATTGGCGGTTGCACTTATTTTTTTATTTGCAAGATTTAGATTCTACTGTCTTCATTGTCGGGAAGATGTTGATAAGTGGTGCCGATTGTGCGACACCTGCACTGCGAGGAAGAGCCCATTGACCAGGAGACATGGTCGCCTCCAGACATACAATGTTGGAGCCCCATTCGAGGGGATGGCAATGGATATTCTGGGACCCTTGCCTGACAGAGAGAAAGAGAGGCCAAGATTTCTTTACTAAGTGGCTTGAGGTCATTCCCCTCCCAAACCAATCGGCCACAGTAGGTGCTACTGTGGCCGATGAACTCATAGAGCATATCTTCTCGAGGTTTGGGGTGGCACTAGAACTCCATTCTTGCCAGGGAAGAAACTTTGAAGCTGTGGTGTTCCAGGAGGTAACAAAGATTCTGGGGATGAAAAATACTAGGACTACAGCCTTACACCCTCAGTCGGATGGCATGGTCGTGAGGTTTAACTGCACTCTTGAGCAGTACCTGTCGATCTTTGTGGCACACTACCAAAAGGACTGGAATTCAGAGGTGCCATTGTTTCTTCTTGCTTACCTTTCAGCAATTCATGAGAAGACAAGGGTAACAACATAAAGGATGCTGTTTGAAAGAGAAGTACGTCTCCCCAGGAATCTACAGCCCCTGATTATGCCAACAAATTACATAACAGACTTGTTGGCATTCATGATTTTGCTTGACAGCACCTCAGACTAAATAGTGACAGGATGAAGATGCGGTATGATAGGAGAATGTCGGGCGAGGTATTTCAAGGACAACTGGTGTGGCTGTATAACCCACAGAGGAGAAATGGGTACTGCCCGGAGCTACAGAAATGTTGGGAAGGCCCCTACAGGATTCTGAATAAGATCAGTGATGTGGTCTTTCGGATTTGTCGTCAAGGCTCTCGGGCGAAACTGAAGTTGTCCACATCGACTGACTGGCACTCTACGAAGGTCTGGATGTTGCACACGAACAGACTTTAGGAAAGCGCAGTATTA
Organism: Clitarchus hookeri; assembly: GCA_002778355.1. Lineage (NCBI taxonomy): Eukaryota > Metazoa > Arthropoda > Insecta > Phasmatodea > Phasmatidae > Clitarchus > Clitarchus hookeri. The sequence goes on from NQII01000037.1 coordinate 629,726, forward strand.
AGTGTCGCTGGTCTGTGCCACTGACCTTTGCCTGTCCTGTGTGAGCGGGCGGAAGAGGACATAGTAGTTAGATGATTTATGGATGCGTGCGATAACACTTGCTACCAGAGATGCAGCGGCATGTCAAACGAATGTTTGCAAAGTATGCTGTTATGCTTATCAGGGTGCGTACCGCTCCCGACCTTGGGTATCGGGTGTCTTTGAGACATGTGAAGAATGCTCTGGATTACTGACCTCGCTTCTCTCAGCTGGACTCGGGGTGCGGCGAACCGGCCAGGTAAAGGCCAGCGGTTATAAAAGGCATGTCGGGCCTCCAAGCCAGCAGCTGTTGAATGGATGGNCTCGCTTCTCTCAGCTGGACTCGGGGTGCGGCGAACCGGCCAGGTAAAGGCCAGCGGTTATAAAAGGCATGTCGGGCCTCCAAGCCAGCAGTTGTTGAATGGATGGGTTTCAGTAATAGAAGGCTAGCGATAAGAGAAGCGCGCGGCGAGAGAAGTGACAGTGGAAGGAAAATCTGTGACTGCGTGCGTCAGAGGTGTGAAGAGTGCGACTGGCAGGCTGGACTGTTGGAATAGACGCGAGAGTGAAATACATTACAAATGATTAATACAGACAGACTAAGAGTGTGTTAATGATGAGTATGGGAGTAGAATTATTATGACTGATTTGGCGCAAGGGAATGGGGGATTGAAGCTCGGAGCTGTTCATGC
>NQII01000037.1:633585-729994 GCA_002778355.1 Clitarchus hookeri
AAAAAAAAAAAAAAATTATTATAATTTTGTAATTATAATTTCAGAAGAAAGCAGTTCATCATACGATATATCCCCGTTCCCTCAATTTACTAATGATTGAAGGTCAATCAAATATCTGAGAGTTATCAAGAAGTTCATTCGGGTCTTCTGGAAATAGGTAGCCTGTATTCTTGGCGTCTTCTGCCTTTTTCATGTCGCTTGTTGCAGCAAACGCTTATAGTACATGGCATATTTAGGAAATAACAACACAAAATACATGATGTGATTTTTCAAAGGTTTGATTCAAAAAGTGTGAAGAACCCGCGAATAGACGATAAGATTTATTTTGCAAAATTAGAAAGGAAACATGTCATTTCTGACTTAAAATGCGCGAGATGTGCGCTTCACCGAAAATCGTATTTTTTACATGATTTTATTTCAAAATAGAAGTTATTGAAGATTAAACAAAATGAATGAATAGCATTTTCTTGGTTAGAGTTTTAATATCCCTGAAAGTTAGATAGGTTAGTACAAGATTTTTTTTTTTTCTATTGTGGAACCTTGCATTAAGGTCGGTGTTTTTATGGTGTAGGTGAATTTTCAGGTTCATATTNTTTTTTTTTTTCTATTGTGGAACCTTGCATTAAGGTCGGTGTTTTTATGGTGTAGGTGAATTTTCAGGTTCATATTAAACAAATAAGGTTACCTTTGTGTAACACACTCGGATGAAATGTTTTGTAAGGACGTGTTATTCTTTGGTCGTTCTGCACTTGGAATCGTCTAACGAATTTTTAACCGGGAGTTAATAAAGACCTGCATAAATGTTAAGTTTTAAACTAAAATTAAGTTATCGTCCGTTGATTTCTAAAAGGAACGTAGAAGGGAAGCAAGATTTTGAAGTTGCCATATTTTTTCTATACTGTATCACAGTCGCTATTTCGACAACAAAATGTTAACTCTGGAGTGGATTGCATGGAACCGACCTTACAATTAGGAAATTATTTCTTTGTACTNTTCGACAACAAAATGTTAACTCTGGAGTGGATTGCATGGAACCGACCTTACAATTAGGAAATTATTTCTTTGTACTGGTCCAGGATTAATGTTGCAACGTATTTGGGATCAGAATTATTTTGACTCCTACAACTTTGTAGTGCTGGAAAAGCACAGAATACTTCCTGGGTCACATTTCTCATTCACTTTTCCTCTTATCGCTAGCCGAGTGTAGCGAAGTTTACTATATTCTGATAGACAGGTGGCCACTACACTTCGTGATGTATTAACTGCCATCCTGCTTATTGTTTCCATGATGTAAATAGGCTCCCGATAAGTGGGAAATTTATGAGAATCGGGCCCCAGGTTCAGTATTTGAAGTTCATATCTGCCGTAGAGCAGCCCTTGTTTGTATTGCAATTTGTTACAGCAGTGTGGGGGAATATTTACACCTATAAGTGATGGACTGGCATACTGGAATCTAATGCAAGGGAACGCACTACATACATACGCCGGTACAGTCGAGCTACAGTGGCTTACATTAATATTCGGCCACCGATGATTATTGCAGTTTCATGGCCTTATGTTAAATTAGAAATAATGATAAACACATAACATATTGCACAATCATTCTTGTGTGCTTAAAATTAAATATAGCTGTAGCCAATATAGAAATGATCAACGCAACTTGAACAATACGATTTTGTCTTCTTCCCATGCTGCGTAAGTACTCCATTTTAATATTCGGTCATCATTCAAGCGCACACATAATCCTCTTTGCAAACTAAACAAACAGTCTTTTAGTTCCTGGTAGTATGGCCTTTCTGTTTAATTACTTCTCGCAGGCGTTGTGGCATATTAGCAATTATTTTCCTGGTACATTCGGAGCCAATCTTATTCCATTCTTTCTTGAACCTTTTCTCTAATTCTTTTGTGGACGTAATGGTAGTCGCCGTCAGTATTCTTTTGAGTTCATCCCACAGATATTCTATGGGATTCAGGTCAGGGGGATTGAGGAAGTGTGTTAATGACTTTGGGACAGTTGTACAAAAGCCAGCTCTTGACAAAGTACGACTTGTGTTTTGGGTCATTATCTTGGTAGAACTTAAACGTGTTCCTAATGCCCAGTTCTTCAGCACTCTTGTGTAGGTTTGCTTTCAGGATGTTGAGATAGTCTTCCTTTTTCATTGTTCCATCGACACATACTGCCTCTCCAACACCTGCTGAAGTATACAGCCCCGGATCATAATACTGCCTCTCCAACACCTGCTGAAGTATACAGCCCCGGATCATAATACTGCCTCTCCAACACCTGCTGAAGTATACAGCCCCGGATCATAATACTACCTCCACCGTTTCTCACAGTAGGTTGTTACCCTGCTATCAGAACCAAAAACATTCATTTTCTTCTCATTAGCAAAAATCTCGTCATTCCACCAGCTTTCATCTTTGTCAGCGTGGTCTTTTGCGAACTTCAGTCGTTTTCTTCTGTTTGCGTCATTAATAAAAGGCTTCTTTCTAGGAACCCTGTCATTATATCCTGCTCTTCTGATAACGCGTACGTGTGGTTTCTGGATGGATGTTCTTTCCACATTCATTAAGTACCTCTGTGGTAAGTTTGCAAACCCTAATTTTTGGATCTTTCTTTATTTTCCTGATTACTAGACGTTCTTTTCTCTCGTTTAGTTTCTTTGGCAGTCCTTTTTGAGGTATCGAATCTCTTGTCTTCCTTCTCAAACTTTGTTATGATTTCTCAGACAGTGGCCCTCGGCACATTCAAGTGCACCGCAGTTTCTCGTTGAGATTTATTCTCTGCTTGCAGGAAAATTATTAGCTGCCTCTATTCAAACGTTGTATTCTTGCCCCTACCCCATTTTCCTAGTTAAGTACAACCTCTCAGCGCAGAGAGCGTGCAGGGTATGACACGAGATACTAGAGCAATGTGTCATGCCTGTGCCACGCTTCCACCACAACTGGCCGAATATTAAAGTGGCATACTTATGCAGCACGCGAGGACAAAATATTATGTTTCAACTTGCACTGATTTCAGTTATTGGCTACTGCTGCATTTAAAATTTGAAGCACACAAGAATGATTGTGCAATATGTTTTATGTTTATCTTCATTTCTGATGTAACATAAGGCCATGAAACTGCGATAATCATCAGTGGCCGAATGTTAATGTGAGCCATTGTAGCTGCGAGCGCCGGTGACGCGGTAGCGTGGCTTGTTGTTGCATGCAGGTCGATCGAGCCGTCGGGCCACTGACACTGTGGGACCGCCGGTCGATACGGCCCAATAGCGTGGTTATCTGGGACTTGGCGCTGCGAGCAAGCTCCTGCTATGTGGCGGTTACAATATTCAAATGTTGGCGCTGGGCCCAAAATCCAGGAATTTATTTTGAAAATCTGGTGGGGTGTCAGTAGATAATGTACTGATATTTTAATCATCCCTCCAAAGACTTGTATAAGCTGTTCACTGATAATTGAGCACTATTGAAAGACATGCTTGAAATATATTTTTACCTTTCATATTGTACCCTTCTGCCACGTATAAAGTTAATATTGCCATGGGTCTGATCACTTTATTCATGCACCAGTAAAACTAGGCAGCTGTTAGTCATGTAAATTTGTTACTAAAACACAGATTTGTACTTCAATATGTATAAAACAAGAAAAAGTATCTTAACTGTCCTGACGTGACCAAGCTTGGCTACGGCGAAAAAGCCAACTTGATCCGCGGTGTTCCCAGAGTTATGAAGTGATATGTATGTGCCCGGCGCCACAGCTCTGCAGTGAGCTGATGAGATGTAGGGTCGTTCGGTCGACGGCCTAGGAGCTCTGGTAAACACTCCGTCATACACACGATGCCGAGGCTGTAGGCCACCTCGCACGCCTTACTTAATTATGAATAATAAAGTGGTGCTGGTTGTTATGGTATTTATTACCCCGTTATTGTAGACACAACTATACACAAGACACGTGGCCTGAATGGCCCGGAACTACGAGCGACCACGTGGTCTTATAATGTGAAGCTCGAAATGCACTTTACGATTCCCGATAAATAATAACGTCGCTCTCCCCTCGGCGCTATGCAAGTCAAATAATGAAACGGATGAAGATAATGATTCAAAATACTATGGATGTGACTAGATACGATTCGACTGATGATGTCTTTGCTAGGGCTTCTACGGAGCGAGAGAGCTTAACGTCCAGGTCCGTTGAAGTGCTGACGAATACTGGGGCGGAAACGTGCGCCGGCTTTCGCCACCTAAGCGCTGTCGACGCCACACGGTGAAACGATGAAACACAATATACACTGAAAGATGATTATGGGATGGAAAATGATATGAACTAAATTAACATTAGAAAACATAATTACCCTTACACAAATACATAATAAAAATGATTACATTATTCCTAAATGTTTGTATTGCACCAGCCACAGTACTGCCAAATGTAGAATGTCACATGTCTCTGGCTGTGGCTGGGCAGACTGTCTCCGATGACAAAACAAATTATTAATTAACTATACACTGACGCTATTAACAAATACACTGATGAAATACACTGAATAAATAAATTAGAACACTAATGCACTTGTACTCGTTCCCACAAGCCTGTCGGTGTGGTGCGTCTTGTGTGGACATACTGCGGCAGTCACAGTGGGCAAAAATAACTCGTGAAAGTGCGGTTCACGTCAGTCCATATATTTAAACATTGTTAATAACTACAAACCCACATAAGGTTTTTCGGGGCCCGAGGCAAAGAAATGTGTTTTGAATCCCACTTCTCCTTCCTTCTTCAAGCCAGGTAACTCAACCATTTTTTATGGAGGTTGTAATAAGAATTTTTAAATGTCTATAATTCTTTTAAACTGCGGTGTAGAACAGCCATGCGAGTTGGCAAATAAGGACGCGGCAAAACAGGAAAGTGGTTGTTAGTAGACGCTTACTGTATCAAGTGCATTTAGGTAGGTAACTACAGGTGGCTGGACTGGCCCACAACATGAAGAAACCATCAGAATCTGGTACATTTTTCTTTTCTTCAAGAAAACAACGCTATTACATTAGAGATATTAAACACGNTTAGGTAGGTAACTACAGGTGGCTGGACTGGCCCACAACATGAAGAAACCATCAGAATCTGGTACATTTTTCTTTTTCTTCAAGAAAACAATGCTATTACATTAGAGATATTAAACATGTGTTAGGTATTCATTTTTGGTACATAAATTTGTCAAATTTTTACTGTCTAGTTTTTTATTTGAATGTGGTAATTATGAAACAATATGTCTATCAATGGTGGTGCATGGTAAGTGGTGAGAGTGTNCGTGTTAGGTATTCATTTTTGGTACATAAATTTGTCAAATTTTTACTGTCTAGTTTTTTATTTGAATGTGGTAATAATGAAACAATATGTCTATCAATGGTGGTGCATGGTAAGTGGTGAGAGTATGTTTAATATTCATAACCCTACTCTGTGACGTCTCTGCTTATGCAGCCTGATATGACTGTTGTCAGGGCTGGTGAGCAGCATGATAGAGAATTTGAAAATTTTGTAACCATATAACTCAATCGACTCTGTCTATCCACCTGCTTATTAATTCATGCCTGCGCCTTGCAGATGTAATATCAAATATGTGGTCCATTCAGCCAGTGTTTCTTTGAACTCGACATAGAAAAGTGTGACTTTAGTATGATGAACTCTCTCAAGTCAAATGGTTAGGTGATCCCAAAAGTTTCTTTAGGGTAAATTGTTTTTTCGCGTGCTGGTTGTATTAGAAAGTAAATATGATTTTTTTTTTCCAGTGAAGTGATATTGAAATTTGGTAAGCCGGAACAAAGGGTGCAGAATTTACGTGCCAGTGTAGAGCATTCATTTTCCAAACCTTAAATAGCAAATATCTATCTAAGAAGCGCCATGGGTCAGAAAACAATTACAGGATCATCACTTATTTTTACTGAGCTGTCAGTGGTTAGGAAGCTGGACATCGGAAAAGTAATAGATAACTTTACTGAAGTCAAAGTTGGAAGAAATTTCAATTTACTATGTGCACGTATGCATGTGTACTAGATAAATTTATATACACATGGAAATGAATGGTAAATATTTGGCCTATCAATTATATTTAGAATTGCATTTTTATAATATGTAGTGTATTAGTAGCTGCATAGAATTAATAATATTGGCAGTGTGCTTTAAATAGCTAACAACATGTGTGTAATGTGGGTGATGAACAGAACACAATATGGGCGTTGCAATACATAAAACAAAATTACCCTTGCTGACATAACATGAAACTACACCACAAATTAACACTATCAGAAAACTGATATAAACAAGGACCCTTTAATTAAATAAAACGCACACACACAAACCCTCAACACACAGAATGATAAATGAAAGATCATTCCTCACATGAAACTGAAAAATGATGCTGTCCGTAAAACTGTAAACACCATAATTTAAATTTTGGAGTTTTCCACCTGGACTATTAAAATTTAGGCCTATGTAAATGCATTTACAAATGCTAATTAATGTATATAAATTTTATGTAAGCTAATAAGATGTAACGTCCGGAAATTTATTGAATTTTTATTGTTTGCTTCATTGAAATTAAGAATATACTCAATTTTAATTTGAGGTCAATGTTTGTTTTGAATGTTAAATAGCTCATTTCTGTTGTTTTATATTGAGTAATTTTTTTTAGGTGAAGTATTTAACAAGAGAATGTTTATCTTTTTGAAAGAAGTTGGCTGTATTTTGTTACGTTGCTATGGCAACCAATCACTGGTAACACTAATTCTGGTTGCATGCTACACTGTTTTTCAAATTTAATTATTTAAAATTTTACATTTTTGGAGTATTACGGCTAAGAAAACTAGCCATATTGAATTGTTCGACGTAGGACCACAGAGGCTAGAAGTGGTCTCTCCTGGTAGGAATTTCATATAATTCTTCAATTATTTCACGAGTGGCATTGAATACAGGTCGTCCTATGTGGTAGAAGACATGCCATGGATTTTGACAACAATACGGTCTGTACGGGCTACAGCCACACATTTGTTTTATTTTACTAATTAGAGATTTGACATGTGAATAAGTTATTTAAAGCCAAGGACTTCATAAGGCATTTAAGGCATGAGAGCCTTATTTAGGGAAGACTGCAAGTAAAGAAGAGAGGATCAAGAAATTATATTAATTTTTCATCTGGATTTGTCAAAGATATTTCTACGGAGTTCATCAATCTACGTAAGCGTTATGATTTATGGCAGATAAGTGAGAAAACGAGTTATGCAGAGTCTGAGCAATTTTTATTTTATTTGCACATTTTTGGAACTGATATAATTTTTGACAGAAAAGCCCTGAGACACAAGTTTTCTTTTGCTTTACCAAATGAATTCTCTGCAGATTTTCCAACATGAACTTAATCAATTCACTGTATAAAAATCTTGAGGAAGCCACGCTAGTGTTGCTAGTCATCCGATAAACTCAAAATATCCTTATGAAATATTAATATCTGTAACTTAATTCCTATGCTGTTGTAAAAATTTTCTAAAATTTTGTGTATCATTATTTTTCATGTTTTACCTAGTCTCGTATATTTTTGCCTTATTAATTGTGTCAGTATTTATGGTAAAGTTTAGGCCAATGGTATTTTATTCTAATTTTAGGGTGTTTTATTGTTTCAGAAATTTTATTTATTCTAGTATTCATGCATTGGAGTTGGTACAGAGTTAACTTTGCTTCCAAGCCTGCCAGGAAGCCAGTTGCTTGCTGTAGGCAGTTCAGCTTGTAACAAGATGTTAGCTGCCACACTTGTATTCCTGAAAGCATGGGATGCTTTTCGCTGTACCTTGTCCATGCTACTTGTCAGAGATGTAGTAATTCTTACTACAGAACAGTTGTGTGTAGTAGTGGACCATTTTCGATACCCCCAGCGCTCTCTAAGAACAGCTCGCATACTAAATTTTGTAACCTTTGTGCCCACGCGTAGCACACTAATTTGTATCCTTCTGCTGCAGTAAACTGTTTTTGCGTGACTTTGCACAAACTCTGAAGTATGATGACGTGTTCTACGTGTGCTACCCAGTTGAGGGAGAAATTTGCAAGAACATAGGTTCCTAATGCTAAGTTAATAGCACGTCATGTAGTATTGTAGAGTGCAAAGATAGTTCCTAGCTTAGGAATTAGTACTTACTTTATTTGTCAAGTTTCAAGATGTAAGCAGTTTCATCTTTTCCCTCCGAGATGGGCGAGTACAGCGTCAGTCTTTCCCGGTAGTACGTTCCAGGTTTTATTGTCTCTGGAACAGTTTAATTAATTTTCCTAATTTCATTTATTCCTGTGTTTCAGAGGGTACAAGTTTTATTGAAGTTTTTGACAAACTTTCACACTTCTAACTTTTAGACATTCCACTACTACTTTAGTATCCTCCAGCTTCTTGTCTTCATCTGGAGAGATTTCAGCTAAGTGCTAGCTACCTCCAATATTTTTTGTTAATCTAGGTATCATCTGGACCATGTAACTACGTTATAATTAGATGATTACTTTTGAACAAACTCTTTTTTTATTTTTATAATGTTTGTGATGTAGAGTATGTTTGAAATATCTATCCGTTATTTATGAATTTTTAAATGTGAATCATATGCCAAGTAAAAACAGTCTGCATTTGTATTGCAGAGTAAATGTAGATAGGGGCTATTTACGAAATGCATTTCAGGCCATTCATATTCATTCTAAAATCTGTTTAACTACTGAATTTTATTTGCTGAAATAAAAGATTTATTTTGAAACTGCATTTCTAAACTTTTTTCATGTATTTGATTTATGTCTACCTCTGGACATAAAATAAAATAAAATAATAAATCAATTATTACTAGAATCAGTTTGTAGGTAAAATCTACGTGGTGCTCCCAGCTGCGTTTCCAAATGGCTTAATAATGTCTAGGATTATGGTAACTAAATTATGTTTTTTTTACTTCAGTGTCCACAGCATAATGTTTTATTGTTCAAGTAATTATTTATTTTATAATGTGTTTTAATGGTCACTGTATTTGATTGTTTATTTACCAGACACGTAGGTAATTTCTGCCACATTGAGAATGGTTGATTATTTAATACATAATGGGTCATTCATTCCATGTGAAATCATGAAATTTAAAAAAAAAAAATGGAAGCTGCACCATTCTTTATTTTGATAAAAATTTGTTTCTGTGTTACCCTATCCTCAAGGTGAAAGAAAAACATTTATTCAGATTTTTACCTACAACAATTGGATGATGGCAGCCATTTTTCATACACGCTGCAAGCAAATTTCACTAATTTCGGAGGTTTACACAACTAGCCGTAACTTTTTTAATGAGTCGCCTATTTTGGAGTTTTTAGTTTCATATGTATTACACTGTATCGTTACATTATAAAATACATTTTGTATTTTCAAGATGGCGGTCATCTGCTTTCAGCATTCCAATGACTATTTTACCCCAGTTTACACCCCACCCTGCTTCACCATAGTTGCATTTACAGATTTATCTTTTTGTGCTTAATGTAAACAAGTAGAACGTAAGTTATCTGGGTTGAAGACTTCCTTCTTACAAAAAAAATAGTCTCCAACTTGGGAAAAAATGAAAATTTGCAGTATTCAAAGCCAAAAAAAGTAATGTGGGGTACAAAATAAATATTTAATTTTTTTATTTAAAGATAGTCTTGAGGACTTAAGGGCATAAGTTGTCCCGTTCTGTTATTTTCACCCCTGTTGAATACACGGACATTAACAAAAAAATAAATTTAAAAAAAGTTGATTTTTAAATTTAATGTTCATTATATAATCCCACTTCATTCTGAATGTGATTAATTAAAGTGTGTCAAAGGAATGCAAATGTGAATTGCCTTTGCGTTAGGTGAAGAGTGTGCCCATATGTTTTCTTTGTGCTGGCAAATTACCTCAAAACATCAATAAAAAAATACCTAATCACTGCAGAAGTTAATTCATTCTGGCTGTGGTACCTGTCAATTAAATTTTATTGCTATGTCTACATTTTAGTTTTCTTTTTGTACTTTCAGAATTCAATTTTCACTGTAATTTACTGTCACTGTTTGTTCACTTATGCTAATATTTACAAATTTACAAATTCCGTGTTTATGCAGCAATGATACTGTGCAGTATGTGCCATTCTCTCTATAAAAATCACTGACGACGTTTCACTCAGTTTATTGCTTATGTTGTGTGTTCTTCCATTGTAATTAACTACCTCAAGTGGTGACATTCTTAAAATATTCACTTGTTTCACCCATAACATTTCCTTTGTAAGTTTGAAGTGAGTGCTTGAACCTTTAGGATGAAAAAATATGACCATGTACTCTTCTCCTCCCGCTACAGTTTCTTTGCCTGTAACGATTCCAATCCAACAGTTGGTCATAAATAAAACACTCATAATCATTCAGGTCTGGCAAAACTGCTTGTTGTGGTTTGGTGATGAGTATTGGTAGACAGCAAGATTATATCCATCTACTGGAACAAAATGAAAATACTGTCTGGTATTGGAACGGTTTCAGAGTCTTGAAGTCGTCTTTCAAGTAACTTCTCTTCACAAACAATATCTTCTGTCGGCACAAAGACAAATGTTAATCCAGAAATTTTGCTTGCACAAAATTTGAACATTTCTTGTGGTGATACAGTGTTGTTTCAAGTGGTTCTTTGTAAACTAGCCTTTGTCACAAGATGTTTCACTGTACCTCCGGCGCAATAACATGGACTTTTGTGATTTGATGTGGCAAAAGAATGCTATTCAGCAGACAGGCNTACTGGAACAAAATGAAAATACTGTCTGGTATTGGAACGGTTTCAGAGTCTTGAAGTCGTCTTTCAAGTAACTTCTTCACAAACAATATCTTCTGTCGGCACAAAGACAAATGTTAATCCAGAAATTTTGCTTGCACAAAATTTGAACATTTCTTGTGGTGATACAGTGTTGTTTCCAGTGGTTCTTTGTAAACTAGCCTTTGTCACAAGATGTTTCACTGTACCTCCGGCACAATAACATGGACTTTTGTGATTTGATGTGGCAAAAGAATGCTATTCAGCAGACAGGCCGAAATCATCTTTGTGCTTAGCCAGGTTAACAAAGTTTTTTTATATTTTTTATTTTATTGAGTAGTTGAACCATCACTAAAATAATACACTTTTGTCCATTTAGGAAATTTCTTTCAAATGTTGAAGCAGATTTGAAAAGCTACAGTGTTATGTGTCATAGTCACTGACAACACAAAAGGTTTCACACTTTATGGAATCACTTTCTTTGTAATATACAACAAATGGGTGTAATGTGGCTTGTACATTAACCCAATAAAATGCCTGTACATGTTGCATCACGAAAGTATTGTTTCCTGAAAAATCTCCCAAAATTATGTACTCAACAGAAGTAATATCTTCTTTTTTTGATTTTATAAATTCAGACTAACATTTTGCACAAAGTGGTGGATTTTTAATTGTATCAACTTTTCCTTTAGATCAATTAAAAACTCTTCTATGATTTTCACTAAGGTGGCAAACTCACAGCAGTCTGTGGACCACAATAGTTTGTACTTTATTTCACTCAGTAGCTCATCTTCCACAGAGATGATTCCATCTAGTGCATAAACTCTAGGACATTTATTACATTGTGAAAGCATAAAACTTTGTTTTGAATAATCACAAACAATCATTTTCAGTAAATCTTTGTATGACATTTTACTCACTGTAGCTACCAACATTAATTTCACGTTTTGATGCTGTAGGCACACACATACAGAATGTGTGCCATTGGTACCAGCTAGCGTGCAACACATAGGTCCTAATGAAGCAAACTTTGGAAACCCTATTTTTATAAATGGATGAGTTTCTTTGAATTTCAAGTAAACTCCATTTGAATTAAAGAGTACTGGATATTTTTGTTCTTTGTCTTCACCCCACTGGGAGATCTGTTACACAGTCTGTTAAACTAGGCATGATTCTGTTTAAATCATCACTCTTGTAAACAACTGTTACAACTTTACGGTTTCATTACTTAAGCAGTTTGCACTTTTTTTGTTATCGACATTTGATATTACACCATGTTTGTTTTTAAAGTTCTTGCATTTCTTACTAAATATTCACTGCACTTAAACTAGGCTTTGGTTTTAAAAATGCTCCAGCATTTTGGCACCAAACTTAAAATTTTTATTTTTCATCAAATGTGCTAGCATGTGCAAATGTTTCCTTTAACCCTTTCTATTAATTCAAGGTAACATAAATTGTTACTTGGAGTATATTCTTCACGGGTAATAGAATCATTGCAAAATGTGATACTTGTTTCTAATTTTCTTCTAATTTTACATGATAGGTTATCAATCTTTTTCTCCATTCTTTGGATTTTATTTACACTGGGGAAACCTTTGTAAACGAATTGAAGTTCATCCAGAGCAGTACATGCGTGTTAACCAATTCTACAGCACTGCATTCTGGCTCAAAATTATCATCATTGTGGTATCAAGCTTTAATTCTACGGTTGTATTCAACTTTTGAAAACAGCATGCACATACGGCCTTACCTGGTGAAAATTTCAGATGTTCATGTTTATAGTTCATACCGTATAAGAAGGCCACTTTCTGACAGTCAGTGAGTGGCAACTTAACGTTTACGAAACAAACAAAGCGCCATTTACAAAATCCTGTATCAGCTGAAGCACGAACAAACAAAAGTTAAAATTACGTTGGCTATTCTGAGTGCACTGCCGATGCACATTAGAAAAGCAGAAAGTACGCGGATAAGAAAGAGTTCGTAGATTTATTAATACATTTTATTTTACGAGGTCACGAAACAATGGTTGTTAGCGTTAAAAACTAAACTTCGTGATAATGCAGTAATGTTTAGGTGATCAAAATGAAATGTACAATAGAACGATACGACGTGGAAAAGTTTTCTGAAGTTGTGCTAACTTCAGAAAGCTTTTTCACGTCGTATCATCCATCTCAAACCTTGCTTTCAACACGTCCATGATATTAATTCCAAAAGCATACAGAAATATTGCATAATATGGTTGAATTATTTTTTCTAATAATTTGACGAAACGACACAAATTTTAAATATTTTTCCAACCCGTAACATAAGAATTATCAACTTTAAAAAATACGCTATCTGTTGGCCATAAAGAGAGTTAATCAAAACTTCGCCGTGGCGTGCTGCGCGCTATCTATCGGATATTCTGCGAGCTATTACCAGCCAGAAATGAACCTCTTTCCTGCGCGATTATACCGAATTTACAAACATATGCCAATAGTTATATTTTTTCACGAGCTCTGCATATTTTTTAAAGTAACATATATTTCATCTACAACGATTTGGAGTAAAAATCATTTATATTCGGCCGGTAATCGTTCGTCTACGTAAATTATACGCCATATTGTTCTCTCGAAACCCATCTCCTTGATTCCGTAGACACGCGTGAATAGTTTTTAAGCAATTCTAATGTTATTCCACGTCACTTATTTCCAACTCGAATATATTAGCTATAACGTCCAAAGTGTAATAATAGATACAACAGACCGTCTCGCAAATTTTAACCCAAATTCACTATCTCGGACAAATTAAAAAAGAGTTATCAAATATCTAACATTTTATATTTTTACTTTTATAACCTACTTATATTTTTAGACAGATGTCAGTCTTAAAATATCTTAAAATTTGTTAAGCATTACAGTACAATGAGAAGTGGATTAGCTGACAGCATGTTGATAAAAAATACAGCCCCGACGTGACGGACCAGNACAGTACAATGAGAAGTGGATTAGCTGACAGCATGTTGATAAAAAATACAGCCCCGACGTGACGGACCAGCTGATAGCGGAAGGATACGTAGTCAGATGTAAACAGAGGCAATACTTTCGGGAAGCTGTCAAAAAGTGGCCTCCTTATATGGTACAGAATATAGCAGACAGCTGTATAGTGATTTCCCTTAAGGACTTCAAAATAGGTTTCTTGTGCATGACAAATGGGTCACATAACTTGTTACCATACAAATTAAAGAACTTGCCTTCATATTTCTTGTAATGGTATGTTCAGATATTTACAACTTTATCCACACCTTTTCTAAGTGTAATTATTGTCTTTTCTTCATCAGTTATGTCACTTTCAATTATTAACTCCGATGATCTAGAGTAAATAACTTTGACACTCATCCTTAACAAGAGAGCAAACAGAACACACCATTGTCACTTGAATTTAATACAAAACATGCCTCCAGGACAGGCAATGATAGACTGAAGCTCTAGGCAGGATGCATCTAATCATGTGCTTTATTTGCATGATGCAATCGCATGAAACAGTTGCATCATCTTCAGACTTTCGGACATTACGGAGGTGTTACCATTACTTTAATAACATTACTTAAAACATCTCATGAATTTTGCCTTTTATTTTTCTCAAGTTAAACTGTATAGTTTTTAAATTACGGTACAGTAGGTAAACGTTTATTTATTTATGTATTTGCAAAATTGTGAATTTTTCATATGTTTTACATTGCACTGCTAAAACATTGCATTAACACTTAGTACCCCTTGTCACCCTAATGTTAATGACATTCAGAATGAAGTGGTATTATATAATGCACAAAAGAATAAACTTAAAAATAGACTTTTTTAATTTTTCAAAGGTCCTTGTACTCAACAGGAGTGAAAATAGCAGAATGGGCCAACTTGTGCACTATAGCTATTAATCAAGAGTATATTTCATTAAAGAAACTCAAATTTTTATTTCATCCCTCACATAACTGTTTTTGGCTTTGAAAACAGCAAATTTTCATTTTTTCCCAAGTTGGAAACTATTTTTTTATAGGAAGGAAGTCTTCAACCCAAATAACTTTAATTTTACACACTGTTCTATATGTAGACACTAAGCACACCAAAGATCAGATCTCAAAATGCAACTTAGGTGAAGCTGGGGGATATAAGGTCCATACCTTAGTGTGAAAGCAGATAGCCGCCATCTTGAAAATACAAAATGTATTTAATAACATAAAGATACAGTGTAATAGTGTCAGCTTTTAAATGACACAACAATCTCCACAATGGGTGGCTTTAAAAAACCTCTTAAATCTGTGAAATTTGATTGCAGTGTGTATGAAAAATGGCTGCCATTACCCACTTGTAGGTAAAAATCTAAAATAATGTTTTTCTTTCACCTTGAAGATATGGTAACTTAAGAACAAATTTTTATCAAAATCAAAAATGGTGTAGCTTCAGCCCCTTGATGATTTCACATTGAATGATTGTAATGTATTATGATGAACATCTGCCAAGCTTTAATTATTGTATATTTCTGAAGAGTAAACATATAATGAGCATCATGCAACACACCATGGTACATTGCTTATTAGTAATACATTCCTACACAAGCACATCACAAATTGTTCGACTATAATCTTTAAAGCATTCAAATGTGAAAACATAATTATATCACACAAGGTTATGTGGCACAAAGCAATTGCAGATTTACACTAGTAGACAAATGTACCTCAATAAACTCAGGGGTTTACGAGACTCGATAGGCTTCTAGGTTTTAACAAAATTCTAAAATATTCCTTTTCTCAAAACTGTCAAGTCTCGGGACATAGAACGGATGCACACAGTTCATAATTCTGGGGTAAAGCAAAAGTGATTTAACTACGCTGGACTGTAAAAAAAGGAACCCTTTTTTACCTGAAGATAACACATTTAGACGTGGCTATAGTTGGAACAGGACTGTGGATATTGCTCCCGTAGCAATGCGGAAAAGCAGTGTCTCCTTGTGAACACTGTAAAAATCTAAATTACAGCATTTTGGGGACCTCTTCTCATCTGCCCACACTATCTAGTCCTAGACTGACGTAATGGTTCCACAAATTATGCCTAAACTTAAAAGTTGAAAGTAAAATCAGCTGATAAAATTGGCGACAGCCCAGATCACATCAGCCCAATCTGAAGGAGAACCAAAACTCATTTCCAAAACTTTTTGCAATAATGGAAATCACAGTACATTAAAATTTTGTACTAAGNTGAAGGAGAACCAAAACTCATTTCCAAAACTTTTTGCAATAATGGAAATCACAGTACATTAAAATTTTGTACTAAGACATTGCATGTTCAAAGAAAATGCAGGGCCAAAATAATAGAAGTCACAATAAGTTTGGCTCGGTACCTGGATGGTAAAATGCACATAAATTAAAATACTCATACACATTCTAATATTACATTACTGAGATAACCTTAAATANGAAGGAGAACCAAAACTCATTTCCAAAACTTTTTGCAATAATGGAAATCACAGTACATTAAAATTTTGTACTAAGTGCCTTGACAAAGACATTGCATGTTCAAAGAAAATGCAGGGCCAAAATAATAGAAGTCACAATAAGTTTGGCTCGGTTCCTGGATGGTAAAATGCACATAAATTAAAATACTCATACACATTCTAAAATTACATTACTGAGATAACCTTAAATATACATGTGACATACGTAACGTCAAACTATAAATAATAACGAATAAATTTGTGTAACTGTATGTGGTTTCAAAATTATTATTTTTATTCAGAACGGAAATAAACATAGCAAACTATAATTATAACGAATTTGTAACAATATTTGGAATAGGCCTATTTAATTTTCAGCTTGACGATAAAGTAAAGAAACAAAGACCACAATAGAGTTATTTGTGAACGTGCTCGAATGATTGACCCATTGGTTTGATCTCAACTTCACTGAACACAGGTGGGATGAGTTAATGCACTGGCTGAAAGCTGGACCAAACCATTCACAAAAGCCACATACATGCATGTATACATACATATTTGGTATTTGCCACTATCATATCACTTATGTCCTCTTCTGCCCGCGCGTAAAAAGTGAGCGCATAACATTACGCTCTTTGCAATGTGTGAAAATAAATGTTGAACTGTCTGTACATACTACATCAGGGTATATACACATTTCAACAAATAGAAATATAAGTCATATGTATTAATAAAGGCTGACTTAATTAAAATATGGGAGAAGGGGCCCACTAGATAAAAGTTTGCTATGTTCCTGAAAGTCTGTAGTTACCCCACTGTGTGCATTGTTGTATTTTCAGTGTTACAATAAATAGCGTTTCATTTTAAATATTAAGTAATTATTTTGTTGCAGTGACCAATCACAGCATGGCTGTGTGTTGTTGCAGAAAGTGACATTTACAGTTATAAGCATGCATTAAAATAATGTAATAGCAAATTAGTGATGATTTTTTATAATTATGTTTGTGAATTTAATTCACTATAAAAAGAGTCTCTCCCGGAAAGATTCTCCTTGAATAAAGATGTTGGTTTTGTTATGTGATGTTAGGAGGTTATTTTTAATCAACAAAATGTTAAGAGGACACTCTTATTGTNGATGTTAGGAGGTTATTTTTAATCAACAAAATGTTAAGAGGACACTCTTATTGTGTGTGTTCGTTTGCTAATACAAAATTATCATGCAATTGTGCATCATAGATACAAAAGGCGTATTGTATTGTATTTATTTAGCTTCCACTTTTACACAACATATGTGCTGGNGTGAATTTAATTCACTATAAAAAGACTCTCTCCCGGAAAGATTCTCCTTGAATAAAGATGTTGGTTTTGTTATGTAATGTTAGGAGGTTATTTTTAATCAACAAAATGTTAAGAGGACACTCTTATTGTGTGTGTTTGTTTGCTCTAATACAAAATTATCATGCGATTGTGCATCATAGATACAAAAGGCGTATTGTATTGTATTTATTTAGCTTCCACTTTTACACAACATATGTGCTGGNATTGTGCATCATAGATACAAAAGGCGTATTGTATTGTATTTATTTAGCTTCCACTTTTACACAACATATGTGCTGGAAATTGTCATAAAGATAGACATATGATTATATATAAAATATAAAAAATTATGTAGAAAATTCATAAAAAAACATAACACATATTAAGACGTCAGTTTACATGATCAACGGTCACTGCATAATTCTCAAGTCATAATTTTTATATTGTAAACCCATGGACAGAAATTACACTGATGTCTTATGTGGCCCAAGAAATAAACACAAAAGTTTCCATTTTTAAGGCAAAAATAAGGTTTTCAATTAATCTTGTTTTTATTCTCTGCACAAACTTGATTTGTCCAATGAGACAATATTAACTATACACAAGGCACTGGATAAATGGATAGAACAAAATCATCACAGAATTACAATATTAATTACTAATGTGTACTCTACCTCTTGTGGTTTACATTAAATATGTGAAAAACTAGCAATTTACAATGGTTAAACGTCGGCTGAAAAATTTTGATGCATCATTATTAGGTGCTGCTGATGTATGTTGATTGTGAAAGTATGTGCTAAATAATAAAAATTTGTCTTTAAAAAATGGACATTGTGGTACTGCTTATGTGAACAAATCTAGGAAATGTAGGTAGGCTTTCTTAAATATGTGAATGTGAATACTAGTTTGTAAAATTCCTTCCTGGAATTTCAAAGAATATTTATTAACACAACAAACCAACAATTCACAAGAATATAATTAAAAATAATATATTCAAGAATATGAAAGATATCCGCCAGTAATTTTTTCCCTTGTCAAAGATGTCGTGCCATGGTAGTCAGTCAGTGAACAATGATCCACAAAATTTTAATCGTAATGGCAGATAAGCAACAATATTTTTTTTAATGTCCACTTCGTGAGCCCCTCGTGAAATAGGGCCCGGGGCAAAGTGCACTTGCCTGCTCCCCTTGTGGGCAGGCCTGAAGAACTATTTATATTAATTTGCTGCCACCTGAACTAGTAGTCTGCATGTCGCTGTGTACTATAGCATACATGTAGTAGTGTGTAGTGATTTTTTTTTTNTGCCACCTGAACTAGTAGTCTGCATGTCGCTGTGTACTATAGCATACATGTAGTAGTGTGTAGTGATTTTTTTTTTTTCTCAAAGGTTGGTTTCAAAACAGCTCATTTTACCATGACCAGCCTATAATCTTGTAGCTTATAGAANTTTTTTTTTTCTCAAAGGTTGGTTTCAAAACAGCTCATTTTACCATGACCAGCCTATAATCTTGTAGCTTATAGAAATATTCTTGTAGTGTAGTTACTGTAAGAGATCTACAGCTAAATTTGAGTTTTTAAAACTGTTAAAAATTTCTTTGAATTTTTACAGGAATAAAAATTAGTTTAAAACATACATCATCTTAAATACTTTTTATAGTGAGACATTTTGCCACCTGTGCTAGCCTTGCCTTAAAAAAAAAATCTGTGATTTCCCAGTAATTATATCCACGTAGAGTATCAAAAATAAGCTTTTTTTATTTGTGATTATTTTCATTGTTTTTGTAGAATGTTTCGACAGTGTATGGTACGTCTTGCTTTACCTGAATGATAAAGTAAATGCATTGTACAGATAAAGCTATGTTCGTATGAAAAATAGCTTATGTCTTTATTACAGTCATTTTTCTAAAGTTATTTAAAGATGTGTTGTCTTAANACCTGAATGATAAAGTAAATGCATTGTACAGATAAAGCTATGTTCGTATGAAAAATAGCTTATGTCTTTATTACAGCCATTTTTCTAAAGTTATTTAAAGATGTGTTGTCTTAAAAAAAAATTTTCAATACTAGTATGTTTGTAAACTATAAGCATACAGATTTGGTGTGTCTTTGTGCTATATGCTAATAGTATCCAATTTGAGTGAAATATGACCCAGGGTTAAATTTTGTTGGTAATTGTGACAGTAATAAAAAGTTAAACATAATATGTTGTGATTTTTTTTAATTGGTACATCGGAAAGACAGTTTTTTTGAGTTACTGTAAAACTAGTTTCTAATAGTCATTTCTGAAAACCTATGCATTACAAAAATTAACTAGAAAAATCATACTTAAACATTACTAATAAGTATATTTAATGCATATCATGTTTTAATCAGTTATAAATGGGATTATTAATTTTTACCNCTTAAACATTACTAATAAGTATATTTAATGCATATCATGTTTTAATCAGTTATAAATGGGATTATTAATTTTTACCCTTGCCATTGAAAATTCTGTTAATTAATATTTTAGGCATCTAATTCATTTATAAAATACATTTTCTGTTTAAAAATGCAAGATTTCCTATGTTTTATTATAATGTTTTTTTCCTTGCTAATTTTTTTGTCTAGCATGTAGATTTGAAACTGTTTTTTTATTGTTAATTTTCTATTGANCTTAAACATTACTAATAAGTATATTTAATGCATATCATGTTTTAATCAGTTATAAATGGGATTATTAATTTTTACTCTTGCCATTGAAAATTCTGTTAATTAATATTTTAGGCATCTAATTCATTTATAAAATACATTTTCTGTTTAAAAATGCAAGATTTCCTATGTTTTATTATGATGTTTTTTTCCTTGCTAATTTTTTTGTCTAGCATGTAGATTTGAAACTGTTTTTTTATTGTTAATTTTCTATTGANATGTTTTTTTCCTTGCTAATTTTTTTGTCTAGCATGTAGATTTGAAACTGTTTTTTTATTGTTAATTTTCTATTGATGCATTGGAAGTTGTCTAAACAGTATCTCAGGCCTTTTTATAAAATTTTTGTTTTTTAGAATAAAATAAAACTATAAATGGTGGTCATTTTTATTTAATATTCTGTGATGAACACATTATTGTTCAGTGCCATGGTCAGTAATAAAGGTGTGACTTTGTTTACAGCGACTGTTATTTCCATCCTTGGAGTCTAGTCATGGCCAGAAGACTTTCACATTCAGCTTATCAAGTAATGCAGACATTGAAGGACCCCAAGGAAGTTTCGAGTGCATACACCAAACAAGTCCAAAGTAAGCATTGATTTGGTACATTCTAATGCTTGCCATGTTAAACATTACATTATATGTAGTGGAGTGGTGATAAGCATCACACCTTATGTTACTAAAGAAAAGATTTCTTGGTATCAAGAACATAGGAATCATTATGTTATGTACTTCCTCAGGGTTCGTAGTTTAAGATGTGTTTAATGGCCTCTAAGCAATATTGCTATTTCCTGGTTACTTTCATTGCAAGTTAAAAATACATTGATGTAAGACTTTGTGAGTACTTGAGTTAAAGCAAATAATATTTGCTGAAGCCAATTGATTTAATGGAAAAAATGCAACTCTGCCATCATGGTAATTAATTGAGATATGTTCGATGAATGAATTTCTTCTTCACCTAACCCTAAAGTTTTCCAGAAAACCATATCTCAAGCTGGTGCCTTGTAGCTTTCTCGGTGCTCATATCTCATCATTCTGAAAGCTCTCATTTGCTCGGAACATGTTTGATCCATTCAGTGTGTAGTCACCTTCTGTCATCTGTCCAGGGTTGTACTGGAGTTATAACTTGCTGACCTGTCATGTGAAAGATGATTGCCACCCAGGCATTGTGAGATGTGCAAAGTTTTCAACCATTTCAATCACAATACCACCCCATCTGATTGGGCACTGTAGGGAATTTGCAATGGGAACCAGTTTGGTCAAATCATGGTACTTCCTTCTCGTGGCTCTTTGCAGGTTTAGATGCTTTTCTGTCAATAGCATCAAACCTTGTCATTGTTTGTTGTGGGTTTTTTNTTTTTTTTTTTTTTTTTTTTTTTTAATTAGTTTAGCTATAAAGTGAAAAATTATAGGGGACAAATGCCATTGCTAATCTGTGTCGCTACAGAAAGCTTGGAGGATGACACAAAACATACACTAAAAACAATATAGATTACATGCTATCGCATACTTGATAAAGATTACTTTTTGTTTCAAATATCTGCGACAACAGCTCAGGCCTGCGCAGAGGTTTCTCGAGCCCTGGGGCAAAGAAAAGTGTTGGGCTCCTAGCCCTCCTTTCTCTTTATGCAAAGTAATTCAACGATTTTCCATGGAAGTTTTAATAAAATTAATACAAATCTATGTGTTTTTTTATACTGTGATTCAGAACAGCGACATGTGTTTGCAAATAAGGGAATCTGGAAATACAAGAAAGCAGTAGTTCAAGATATAGACAGTAAGAATTATAGTGTATATCACAACATAACACACACTTTGGGTTCTGCGATCAGCATTTATTCTTCTATTTTAAGTATGCGTCTACTTGCAATTAACCTAATTTGCAGATTACTGGTTGTATAGTGTGGAAATGATGCAGACTGNTTACTGGTTGTATAGTGTGGAAATGATGCAGACTGATAAGTATTTTTAGATGAGAGAGGGCATAAGCTCACTACATAATAACGATGCTCTTGTAAGTAGCTGACAGGGGCGGGGCACTGTGTATTGAACCCAAATGTTTGCGAGGTTCGTGGCATACTCTTTGTTATTTGGACGCTTTTGTGGTCATCACTCAGTTAGTGTTTGGTCTGTGTTCCCTTACCCATACTCCTTACCTTTGTTCTTTGCCGTTCCCCTTCCTCCACGCATGGGTGCTATGGTTCTCCCACACCTACTAAAAAGTGATATAAGGCTTTGACGA
Source organism: Clitarchus hookeri (assembly GCA_002778355.1). Taxonomy (NCBI): domain Eukaryota; kingdom Metazoa; phylum Arthropoda; class Insecta; order Phasmatodea; family Phasmatidae; genus Clitarchus; species Clitarchus hookeri. The sequence continues at coordinate 656,091 of NQII01000037.1, forward strand.
GGATTGTTTAACCACTCTCGCCTCATATTTTACTATAATTCGGTTTGGGGGCCTGGTCTCAGCTTCTTGGCATGCTATAAGCAGGTTGGTCATGGTTTAGTGAATTTTAGAAGCATTGCATGTTGGTCTATTTGGTAAATTTGCATGATGGGCTAGTTTCATAGTGTAGAAATAGGGTAGCAATAGTTAACTGTTTAGCATTCTAAATTTCCTTTTCAGTTGTTCAGCCTAAAATGTGTTTATATTTAACTTACTTTCCATTTCACAGTTGTGGTTCCCTGACAGTTTTAACTTGTTTCAAATTTGTGCTGTATAGTTTTCCATATTTTAATATTTCTGCCGCTGAACTGCCTGAAGGTAATAAGACGTTTCTTATGTCTCGCGTGGGAGTAATATGGGACCGCACTTGCTTTCGCNCCATACTCCTTACCTTTGTTCTTTGCCGTTCCCCTTCCTCCACGCATGGGTGCTATGGTTCTCCCACACCTACTAAAAAGTGATATAAGGCTTTGACGAGGATTGTTTAACCACTCTCGCCTCATATTTTACTATAATTCGGTTTGGGGGCCTGGTCTCAGCTTCTTGGCATGCTATAAGCAGGTTGGTCATGGTTTAGTGAATTTTAGAAGCATTGCATGTTGGTCTATTTGGTAAATTTGCATGATGGGCTAGTTTCATAGTGTAGAAATAGGGTAGCAATAGTTAACTGTTTAGCATTCTAAATTTCCTTTTCAGTTGTTCAGCCTAAAATGTGTTTATATTTAACTTACTTTCCGTTTCACAGTTGTGGTTCCCTGACAGTTTTAACTTGTTTCAAATTTGTGCTGTATAGTTTTCCATATTTTAATATTTCTGCCGCTGAACTGCCTGAAGGTAATAAGACGTTTCTTATGTCTCGCGTGGGAGTAATATGGGACCGCACTTGCTTTCGCGCACCTGAGTTTGTTGAGAGTTGGTTTGTTTGAGCTGCCATTGACCTAACTGTTTTTTATTTAACATATTAATATTCTTCAATATTTTAATATTTTCTAATTATTTTAATGTGTAAAGTCAAGGTTATTAACCTTTTAGAAGCAGCTTTGATAGGCTCACAATGAGTGCCCGCTTGTTCAGTTTTAATTCTTTTTAAATGTTAAGCTGTAAGCATTATTTTGCCATTTTGTTTATAAATTGTGCTTTTATTGTATTTTGGAACCTTTGTGTATGTTTTTGAGGCCTGTATTTTTCAATTAAATATAATATTGTAACCTTTTGCTTTGATTATAATCTGCACAGCTCTGCAACTGTAACCTTGGCAGGAAAAGACCCCTCATAGCCAGTGAGCAGTGATGTTAACTCTTCTTTCTTTATGGTGTAAAGGGAGCCAACTTCAGACATCTCAGACATGGTACATGAAACAAAAAGTCACATTATGAGACTAAAGCAGTTAGAATAGCGCAGATTAATTTGCGACTTGCACAAATTATAATTGAAGCGAAAGGTTACAATATTATTTTGACAAATTTTGACAAATTTTGACCACCTTACANAGCGCAGATTAATTTGCGACTTGCACAAATTATAATTGAAGCGAAAGGTTACAATATTATTTTGACAAATTTTGACCACCTTACAATATAACTCACAGAATCAATTATTGCTCGTAGGATTTTATAGGCTCTATCTACAGTGGACTTTGACATTACTCAAATGTGTACACAATCACTATGTCATTCATTATAACAATTAATTGCATGCATTAGTAGTCCACTAATGTTAAATTTCTGACACAGGTTTTTTTTTTTTTTAACAAGTCCTTTTAGCTATAGTAAAAATTTTGTACATAATTGTCAAAACTAATAAAAAAATAATACAGCTTACTTATATCTGTGCATCTGTCTGTTTTCACCTGAATTGCAATAATTTGTTGTAAACACTTTACAATATTAAAATTTTATAACAATTTATCAAATACTTCCATACCACTTGGAACTACAGCAGTTCAAGAGATACAGCCTGTAAAATATATTGATTCAACACAAGATAGTTTTATGAATTTACTTGAAACATTCCATTTAGATCTGCTGTGAGTAGAGAACTGTTAGATAAATAACATCTTTTACCTCGGGATTAAATACCTATTAGTGTCTAGTATTTTAAAATTAAAAAAAATTGAGTAACTCGTTAAGTACTGTAATTTTGGTCAGTAGGAACAAAGTTATTACCAGTTTATGTACGTTTCTAAATCTTGCCTTAACAGACGCTCTTGTGACGGTGGGTAGTGAGTAAAAAGTAGTGTACGTAGGATTGTAACACAAAGTCCTGTAGATCCCAGTTCCGAGTAAAAGGTGGGTTTGCAATCAAAAATTTTCTTTAAATTATGGATTGTGACGTGTAAAGAAGAATCTAAACTGATTTGCTTAATGTGCTGGTTCAAAATATACCTTAATTGGTTGTGTGAATTTGAGGGGTTTACTACGGTATGGCTGTACTAGTAAATGTACAGTGGCCCACAACATACCAGGACCTGGTAAATTCGTACTTTTCTTCAAAAAAGTAACATTAACATTAGAGAGATTATACACTTGGATATTCATTTCTACAATTATATCTATGTACTGTAAAATTTTTACCGCACAGTTTTTTGCCGTATATGTAGTATTAATTAATTAATAAGTCTACGATAATCATATTGGCAGTGTGGCACAGTAATTGGTGAGAGTATGTTGAAGTTTCGCAATCCTACACCGCAACGTCTCTGCTTATGCAGCCTGATGTAACTGTGGTCAGGGTCAGCAAGTGGCAAGACTAATGTCAAAATTTTTATTCACTCTACGTCTGTAACTCAACTCCGCCTGTCTACCTGTGTATTAATTCATGCCTGCACCTTGCAAACATGTTATCAAATGGNACGTCTGTAACTCAACTCCGCCTGTCTACCTGTGTATTAATTCATGCCTGCACCTTGCAAACATGTTATCAAATGATTGGCCCTTACATCTTGAATTTCTTCTTATTGACATAGAAAGGTGTAGCATCAGTAGGACGAACTCTCCCAAAATGAATGGTTAAGTGATCCCGAAAGTTTCTTTAGGATAAATGTGTTTTCTTGTGCTGGATGTAACAAAAAGTTAAATATTGTTTCTATGGTTTCAGTGAAGTGGTATTAAACTTAAGTGTGCCGGAACCTATGTCTGCAAAATTTAAATATGCTGGTGTAGAGCATTCATTTTCCAAACTTAAAATATTGTATATTTATAGGATATTCNGTCTGCAAAATTTAAATATGCTGGTGTAGAGCATTCATTTTCCAAACTTAAAATATTGTATATTTATAGGATATTCACAGTAAAGTGAGCTTGTTTTAAATCAACATTGAAAAGAAATCCTTGCAGTTAACTATATATATGCAACCGTACACATTGGTACACAGACCCCCTGTTAAAATGGCAATAAATAAAGTAAAATAGTTCTAAGTCTTTTCATTGTACATATTACGTGTGTGATAATTAAATTTATAGCAAATTAAGTTTTTTTCTCCCTCATTATTCATGTTAAAGAACAAACTGTCATATTGTTAACACATTTAGATTCCTAACACTTTCATGTTTCCATTTGACTTATGCAAGAATAAATTCATCAGGCCTATGGAAATAGAAATTCTACATACGTCAGTAGAATATAAAATGAGAAGAAAAGTAGACTTTAAGCTGGTCTTTCGAAAGTGCTCAATTAACTGTGAACAGCTTATATCTAAGAAGCATCATGGGTCAAAAAGCAATGACAGCATCAGTTCTTATTTCTATTGTATTGAGCTGTCTGTGGCTAGGAAGCTGGATTTCAAAGAAGTAATAACTAGCTTTCCCTAAGNTCTTATTTCTATTGTATTGAGCTGTCTGTGGCTAGGAAGCTGGATTTCAAAGAAGTAATAACTAGCTTTCCCTAATTCAAAGTTGGAAGAAATTTTAAGGTACCCTGTGTATGTGTGTGTCTTGTGTTGTTTTATGTGTATAACTGTGTGTTTCTCTTTGTGTGTGTTTGTCTCTATTTCTCTGAGTATTGTAAATATTTGGCACATCAATTATATTTAGAGTTGCGTATTTCTAATATGCTGTTTAATCTAATTAAGTGANGTATTGTAAATATTTGGCACATCAATTATATTTAGAGTTGCGTATTTCTAATATGCTGTTTAATCTAATTAAGTGAATAATAAAGGATGTCCGAAAAGTCTTTCCTTGATAACAAATTTTATATATGTCTGCTATATGTAAGATAGAGATGTGAAACCAGTACCAAAATGTTGGCAAACTAACCAAAATTTTTGTTGAAACAGGACAATACGTCAGCAAGTCTCCACGTGAGCACCCTTGGTAGCATGTTGCACATCTAGTTTAAATTCAGTTTATTTCCATAAATTAGCCAACATTACAGGAGGGATCACAATGACCATGGGTATCCATTGTTGCAGAGTTGTAAGATCTGATAACAGCAGTTCTGTAGACATTGTCCTTGACATACCCCATTGAAAAAATCTAATGGGGTTATGTCAGGAGAGTATGGAGAACAAGCTGTCGGGCCATCATGACCGATTCATCGTCCAGGAAGAGTCTTAACAAGAGAGGTGCGAACCTTCAAGCCCCAATTAGGCAGTGCACCATCTTGTTGAAAAATGAATCTGGGTGATACTCGAGCAACTGAGGAACAGCAAACAATTGCAAAATCTCTATTATATACACTGGAGATGTGATGGTGCCCTCAGCGGAAAAGGAAAGTCAGATTATTTTGTAATGCAAAAGTGCGCACCAAACATTAACCTTCGGGCTGCCTCTGGTACACTCTGATACCTCACCAGGGGGCTCTGAACCCCAAATACGCACGTTATGCCGGTTCACTATACCGTGACAAAAAGGGTCGCCTCGTCAGAAAAAGCAACACGTTTGAGATAGCCATTATCGCCCTCAATACGTGAAAACATTTTGACTGCAAAGTCATACCGACATGTTGAGTCATTGAGCAACAAAGCCTGAACAATTTGCAATTTGTATGCACGAAACATGTGTTTGTGTAAGATATGAAGAGAACTTCTTGGCATCTGTAATTCATGAGAGACCTTACACACTGATTTCTTGGGACTTTGCACAAAAGACTGTCACTGCTTCCACCCTTTCAGTTGAGGTTGATGGTCGGCCAGTTAGCAACAGATCCTGTGTTCTTTAACTTTCATACCACGACTTAATGCTCTTGACATCAGACAAACATACATTGTCCTGAAGTTCCTCTGCGCTCTTATTGGTGACAGGGTCTCGTAGTACCAGAGAAGACAAGAGTTTTTTCCTGGTTTGCAACTGCTACACTACAGCCACGTTACTGAAATCTGCAACAAACACTTGGTTAGTTTTCCAACATTTTGGCACCAGTTTCATATATCTTTCTTACATATAGCAGATTGAAATAAAGTTTGTAATCAAGGAAAGACTTCTCTGACACCCTTTATTATATACCAGTAACGTATTATTTAATCAAAATATGCAGGAAGAGGCCCCTTATAAAAGTTTGCCAGGGTGACTGAAGTCTGTAGTTATGCTTCTGTGCACGTTGTTGGGTTTTCCTCAACAGTTAAAAGAAGTAGATTCATTTAAAATCGCTGCTAGCTTTTTATCAAGANAGTAGATTCATTTAAAATCGCTGCTAGCTTTTTATCAAGAGAATGTAAAGTTGGCAGTGAATATCCCATGAACATCCCTGCTTCTCTTTTCAAGTGAGTGAGCTACGAAACCCATAATGTCACAGCATTTTGTTACGAGCTCAACCTCATGAGGAAAAAACTACTGCAAAAAGCAGTAGTCCATAAAACTGTCAACACTTTGTTAACATGTCTGCTAACTGCTGTAGAGAATCATATGCNCTGCAAAAAGCAGTAGTCCATAAAACTGTCAACACTTTGTTAACATGTCTGCTAACTGCTGTAGAGAATCATATGCAGCATTCCACCTTCTTCAAGTGCATTAAAACAAACTTAGTTTGTGTGTTCAACAGCCAGTTTTCAGAATGCATCAACAAGTTTTGTTGTACGAGAAGTTCGTTTATGTTGACGACGCAGTCTTAGTTCGATAACTTGTTGAGAGCGTGCGTGGCCAGGCCCTTATCTCAGGAGAGGGGGGTGATAGGCAGCACAAAAGACGCGTGTGTCTGTCGCCCTTTAGATCAGTCACTTCAGGTCAAGCTTCACTTCAAGTCAGTCGCCCTTCAGGGCAGTGGTACAATGCTTGCCTAGGCCACATCGGGCGTGACGAGAACCCCCGCATCGGCAACTAGACTTTATTTTATGTATCCGCCGGTGTGGGAGGTAGCAGCAGTTATTATTTCTTCGGGCCAGTTTTTATAACAAGGATTAATTTGTAAATGACTGTGGCGCTGTTTCTGCACTTGTATGGTTATATGTGAACGTTCGTACTCAGCATATCGGGAACTTCGGCTGTGAACTGTGTTACTAAAGAATAAATAAAGTATAAAACAAAATATTCTGGAAATTGAACTTATTTCTTAATTAATCGGCGTCCATTTTACTGAGTCTCGTGTTCCACCTTTGAGCTAGCAGTGGCAACGNTATTTCTTAATTAATCGGCGTCCATTTTACTGAGTCTCGTGTTCCACCTTTGAGCTAGCAGTGGCAACGTAACATTGGCAGTGTAACTAGCGGCCGAACGTTACAACTCGTATGAAATTTGTCGTTTCAACGACTGTGTGTTTTCGAGGCTCGAAAGATGAGTTGAATGTTGCCTCTGTAAATTACCAAATTCAAAATATACGAGGTTTGATTCAGAAGTCTTGGCAACTATTGTTTATCTCCCGAAAATGACCCAACACAAGGAAATGTACTATGTATAGTTGGAAGTGTAAGATATGTAGATTTTAAAGGTGACACCACATGGGGTATGGCTGCAGGAATGTCTGGCAAGGAACAAAGACAAACATGGCTGCTTGAAATCACAGTTTAATTTATATGTTTTCGTACAAATTGTATACACTCAGGTGAACTGGTACGTATCGTAAGTGTACGAGCTGTTTATCAAACATCCTTTAAAGTAGTCTCCGAGATTGTTCACGGTTTGTTTCCAGCGATGAGGCAGACATCATCACAGCATTTTGATGAGAGGTGGCGTACATTGATGGATCTCATGGAGCCTGATGGTATTTCTCGTCTACCTCATTGCTCGTATCAACTAAATGGTGATTTCAAGCAGCCATGTTTGTGTTTGTTCCTTGCCGGACATTCTCGAATCCATACTCCATGTGGTTGTCACCTTTAAAATGTACATGTCATACACTTTCAACCGTACATAGTAAATTTCCTGTGTTGCATCGTTTTTAGGAGATAAACTATGGTTGCCATGACTTCTGAATCAGCCCACATATTAACTAATGGAAAGCTGATGAAGATATTGCAGAAGGTGTAAAGTTTCTTCAATTTTGAGGTAAAAACATTGTTGAATTGTTTAGAGCCTTCTTTATAAGATTTACAATCCATTTAAAATGTTTCCAACTGTACAAACACATCACGTTGAACATAATTCATTCAGCTGAAAATAATTTAGAGTTTAAAAATTACACCCGGCACAGAACTTCTTGGCCTCTCAAGGTCAGATTACCTGCCATGCTCCTACCACTAGCTGGTGCCAGTAGCTTATCATGGCTGTGTTGGTGTTGCCTAGTTCACAGTGTTATTAATGGCCACAGCGAGTTGAGCAAAATGTTTTTCAGACTGTAATTTGAATCATTATTTTTAGAATGACATTCAAACAAAACGAAACCCGCTCGTTTTTATTTTTACTTAAATGAGCATAGTTTTCTCAAACGGTGGTGAATAGTGGTCATTATCACACGAGTATTTTTATTGTATGTTTGTTTCTGGCATTTAGAGACTGAAGTGTTTTTCATGCGGTTATCACCATAATACTTGAAAATAGGTGTCAGTATTATGATAACTAGCTTGGTTTGGTGACACAAAAACAACTCCCAAATGTAAAAAGTTGTTACTCTAAAAACATAAATGTTCGTAATATTTGGAAAATGTTATTACAAAATTTGCCGACGAATGTAAAATAATATCTGTCGTCACTTTGGGATAGAATATTAGCATAAACAAACACAAACCTTTTATTTGAGAGGGTTGGCATTATTTTTGAGCCATTCAAATTCACCTGCTGAGAGAAAGAATTATGTTACAGTTACGTTTTGAACCTGAATGTGCCGCCTCAAATTTGATGACAAACTTCTTGTAACACTCAAAGTTTTCACTTAAGGCTCGCAAAGATTGCAAGTTACCGTAATGTTATTTCAGTTTTCGGAAACAAAATTGAAATGTTTATCAAAACCAGTCTATTGCAACAGTTTCTTACTTCATTCCTGTTCCATTGCACTCCACAAACAACAAGCACGTGTATTTGTTTCACTTTCAAGCAGAAAGGCAGAAGTTTGCAAAACTCGGAAAAAGTAAACAAATCATTGTAGTCAAGCTAGCAGTGTAAAATTTCTCTCTTATTTGCAGTACGATCACTGTACTCTGGATTAGTTGCTACAAAAATACGTTAATCAAACTTCATTTTTTTTNTCTCTTATTTGCAGTACGATCACTGTACTCTGGATTAGTTGCTACAAAAATACGTTAATCAAACTTCATTTTTTTTTAATGTGTAAGTAAGATTAACTTAGTGAACTAATAAACAAAGAACGGAAAATCTTTCCAGTTGTGAAAGAAATTAACAAAGTTCCGAACTTCGTTCATCTGTTAAAAATGAACGAATTCCATACTTGTTCCAGACAAAAAAGAACTGATTGAACTGAACTCGTGTAAATGAAAGCGTTCCTTCTGAGCTCTATCCAAGTCTACAAAAGAGGTGTGTGTACAAAAAAAAAGTTAATATATTAAATACTTCAATTTTGAAATTACAATACAACTAAATTTAATAACTACTTGCATCTTTTGAGGCCGNGTTAATATATTAAATACTTCAATTTTGAAATTACAATACAACTAAATTTAATAACTACTTGCATCTTTTGAGGCCGGCCCTTCAAATGATGCTAAATTTTACATGTTAATAACTATAAAGAAGTAAATGAATCAACAATTTAGCTGCTTCAAACTATGAGTAAATTCTGGGTTGTTACCTGAAGAGAATGTTTTAAAAGGAATACATAAAACTGAATTTAATTTGGGACATTAAAAAAATTTTCAGAGATGAATATGCTTTCTACACGATGCTTCTTCATTGTCTTAAAGCAGAGATAAACAAGAGCTGGTCAAGACAAAAGTTACTTTGAATGTTTTGGAAAGGCCAACTATTGAGACTTGAAAACTCAAAATAGAAAATTTGGACCCACTTATGTACGGAAGTTCAAGAAGCCTAGGATGCCATGTTGTCCTGGAAGTTGCTCAGCATAATCTGTTTGGTGCACACTACTTTTGCCCTACATTAAATAATTCCAAAAAAAAGGCTTTAATTACTCTCATGTCCATCGGTACAGGTAAGACAAGCACAATGGTTTAGCTAAACACTTGATGCCTTTAAGCCCCTGCCACACTGTCAAATTTTCCATTAAACTGCTTCTATTAACTTTGGTTAAACAAAGTTGGACAGTGTGATGTCATTGAAACATAATTAATGCTGCCATATTGGTCTGAAGAAGTTGGATGGCTTCAGTTTCCCTCAAACATTTGAAGATTGAAGTAGTTCTAAAATTTATTTGATGTTTGTGCTCAACCAATCATAATTGTGCACAACAAAAATGTACATTATAATTTTTAGAATAACGAAAAATTGCTGGAAACGAAATAGGTCATGAAGATAATTTATTTATGTGGAAGCTGTCTGCGCATGAATGCTATTTTAAGTGGATATTGCACATAATATAAAGAACTTGGAGACATTAAATTTCATTGTGCAGCAAACATTTCTGATAAATAAAGTTTGAGTTTAGTGAAGAAGTGAAAATAAATTGCAACATTCGTTATATTTCTTTCTGTAATGGACTGCATGGCAATACAGCAGTAGTGTCTCACTATGAAAATAATTTTTAAATAAAAATTTTGATTAGGTTCTCCCATTAAAAAAATTTGACTGTGTCGCACATTTTCATATGCATTCAAAATTGTTTAATAAAATTTGTTGTAAGGAAAACTTTGATGGACGTATTTAGTCTTCAAATTTTATTCTCAAATATATTTTAAGGCGAAAATCTGACAGTGTGGCAGGGGCTTTAGTTTGTTTATCTTAGTGTTGCAATGAAATCAGATCTAAAAATAAAACCAGTTGCTAAATCATTGCATACCAAAGTAAAATTCAAGAAAATAAGTCAACTTAACTTTGATAACTTGACGCGTGACGGGTACATGGGATAGGCATTGCGCTGTATTCATACCCTGGGAGGAAAAACCCTCGGGGTTGTACCGACGTATAAGGGCACACAGGGAAGAACTGAAGTCGAGAGAAACAGGGTAAGTCCCCAGAAATAGCTCATATAAGCCCTCGACGAAGGAATCAGGGGGTGCCCCCGATGAAAATTAATGCAGACACAGCTCACAGGAATCCCCGAGACTTCCTGCCGCACCCTCCCTCTGCCCTAATTGGAGCACACAAGCAGCTGACGAGACACGAAATCCTACACAAATAACGTGCAAGGTACACAGGGGATTTCCCGATTTCTCTCTCAAGAAACTGCTGACAGCTAACTTGAATATAGCGGGAGACTGGTTAAATTCACGAGGCAGGAGGTCAGTTGTTCAGAGTTGTTCAGAGGCGCCTGACCAGCGTCAGTCAGTCAGGCAGACATATCGCACGCAGAGAGTCGGCAGTCGGGTGAGTCAGTTGAGGCCGGGTTCGGATCCCGGCAGAGTCAATTATCGCCAGCCGAGACGGGAGTTGTTCGGCCGTACAGCCGCGAGACGAGATAGTTGCAGCCGAGACAGGAGGCGAAGGAGACACGGGAGTAAGCAGTCGTGTGACGGGAACAGTGCCGAGAATATGAGTAAAATCCCGNTGCAGCCGAGACAGGAGGCGAAGGAGACACGGGAGTAAGCAGTCGTGTGACGGGAACAGTGCCGAGAATATGAGTAAAATCCCGGAAGCAAGTGGCAGCCCCATACCGAGAGGTGCCATTCCCCGAGAAGACGTAGTTGTGCGCCGGATGGCGACGAGGCAAGCAGTCAGTCAGTCAGTAAGTCAATTGTGATGTCACCGAGGAGAGAACCAAGACACAGCCGAAACTTCATGTGTAAATTTCCAAGACAAACCGAGTAGAAGTGCCGAGAACTTACGAGTTCATTTCCGAAAACATAGTGGCAGTTTCCGAGGTGGGGAAATCAGAAACACGAGCTGGGTCATTGTGGATGTAGACGCAGATGAGGAGACGAGCTCTCCTACGAGGAACGCCAGCCGAGGTCGCCGAGAGAGTACAAGTTCCGGGAAACCAATCCCGGACTTCCGAAAGAGTCAGTCAAAACCGCAGGAAGAAGCCAGCTGAGTACAGCACGCCAACGAGAGCCAGTCCGAGGGCCTGACAATGGGCCACCCAACTCACCAAAAGCCGCAGTCACAGATAAGTAGAGAAACGTCTCAATTCAAACAACCTTCCCCGACGCATAGCATACCGCCCACCAGCCCTTCAGGCCTACGACTAGTAGGGGGCCTCAGTCTCGCCAGTGTGTGTAAATACCTGTGTTACCTTCAGACAAATAAAATACTGGTGTGTTAAATAACGGAGAATAAGAGTATTTGTTTACCCCTAACGCAACAACCACAGGTGCTCTTAGTGTGCACCAAAGTAAATTAACAAAGTACCCTACTATCCAGAATCCTGTATAACTCAGGTGGCCTAGTAGTATCAAACTGCATCTTGATTAATTTTAGGGTTCGCTCAGAGGCAGTGAAACATTTTAGTATTATAGGTTCGATTCTCTTAAGTAAAGTTTGTCTGTAATTTCAGAAAAAGTGAGACTGAAATACGACTTCATTTGATCCAGTATCCAAAAGACTGTGAATTTGTTTATTGCCAATTAAGGTGCTCCTCTAAGGGAGTACTGGATGAAGTATGGCAAAAAATTTTGTTCCAAGGCATAATTTGCATACTTAATTTGACAAAGAATGGTCATGGTTTGCTAATAAATTACTGCATTTTTTTGTTAGTGCACTTTTGTCTTTGGCATTTTGGCTCATTTACCCATTTCAATTTTCTTTTTTACATATTTCTTCTGGTGTTTTGATTTCAAATTGTTTTGTTTTCACCTAAATTGTTCTTTCTCTGGTGGCACAGAAAATCAATTTTCTAACCACTTATACAAATGTTTTTTTTTTTATTTAACACCATCGTTATTTTCCTGCTGTCTGTATCCAGTGATGAACAGTGGGAAATTAATTTTGACAGGTTGGCAACATGGATGTAGTTCGTTAATGAGCACACAATGGCTGGGATGTTATGATCTTATAAGGTGGAATAAAGGACACAATATAACACTCGCACTATCCAACTGTGTAAGTTTTCATTTTGCAGTTATTACAGAAAAGAGACTAACTTTGTTTTGTTTTTTCAGGATNCACTATCCAACTGTGTAAGTTTTCATTTTGCAGTTATTACAGAAAAGAGACTAACTTTGTTTTGTTTTTTCAGGATAGTTTGGTTTAGCTTGTTGGCTGGTTTTAATATTCAATGATTTTGCAGCAGTGTTGCTTCTCTCATATCTTGAAGTGAAACTCATGATGATCAAAGTCTACATTAGTAGCATGAATGCATAAACAATCTAAATCTGCAAAATTTTGGGGTTGAAGTTGAAATGCAGCCCTTGAACACTCAGCAGGGTTGAGACCATATAATATTGTGGTTACACTTTCATTTTCTGAAACTCCCAAATGGACTCCTTAATGTCTGAAATATAGTGAGACAAGGTTCCCTATGTTCTTGAAGTCAGGCATATCATTCAAACCTCATGTTGGTTAATAACTGGGATGGAAGGAAATAATTTAGCACATTAGCACAGATACTGGTAAAATGAAAAATTATTTGTAACAATTAAAGTGGTACTCTCACTTTGGGGTGGCTGTGTAAATGTTAAAAGAATTTCTAGGTGTAATTTTTGTGTAATTTTACTAAATGGTGAAGAATTGTATAAGTTATTTTGGATGAAGTCCATTGGCTTCTGGAAAATCAGTGAGCAAATGCTCAATGGGTTAGACAATTTTACAATAAAACTGATATTCCTGCATTAGAAATGCAGCAGGGATGTGAACTGGCTGAGAAACATGAATGAGGGGTGGTTGGGGGTTGATTACTGGTGGTGGAAGGAGTAGCAGGTGACTCGTGTAGTAATAAAGGTAGTTTGTTTTGGTGATTGGTATGTATCAACTTAGGAATAGTGTTTATGGGTTTTGGAAAAGTCCATGTAGGGNAGGTAGTTTGTTTTGGTGATTGGTATGTATCAACTTAGGAATAGTGTTTATGGGTTTTGGAAAAGTCCATGTAGGGGCAGTGGTTATAAACAGTGATGGATAAATGAAAGGGGTTGAAGTAGTGAGTAAAGTATCACATGTACGGGTTGTGTTGATGGATGGCACAAAAGCAGGAAACTGAAGGCAAGTGATGGTGACAGATGAGGTGATAGGAAAGGGTAAATAGATGTGTTAACTGGACAGAAAGAGTTCTCATGTTTGAGGGATGGGGCATCATTAAGGTGTACTGAAATGGGAGGGTGAAAGTAATGCTAGTNCAGAAAGAGTTCTCATGTTTGAGGGATGGGGCATCATTAAGGTGTACTGAAATGGGAGGGTGAAAGTAATGCTAGTGGAGGGTGGTGATAGGTTAAGTGCAATGGAAATGAGAGTTAGTATGGTAAGAAAAGAAAGGGATACTTATGGTGCTGGCAAGCTAAAGGTGGTTTCACTGATTGAAGGGGTGCTAAAGGTAATGATGGATGGTTTGAATGGGAGAGGATTGATTCCTGAGACTAAAACCATTTTTTTTTTGGGCAAGCAACTGTAGCACTGGTGGTCCATGACTTCGAACTTGAGGGGTGGGGCTTCGAATTNGGATAAACTTAAAAGGTAATTCCCTAATTCAGATATCTTGGCTGGCAAATAAAAAAATAACCTATATTAATTAATTTCTTTCCTGTATACTTTATTGAGCTTATCTTGTGATGTATGGAAGAGGTCTTTTATACTCACAGGGTGAGTATAAAAGAATACCCCAACTTTGAATGTCTGTAATATCAAAACCAAACAACCCACAACCTTGATTGACCAATCAAATGAACCGTGGAACCATGAAGTTTGTTTACCATACATTCATATTTGTTTACTGTGACCACCATGAACGACATCTACGCAATAATCAAACTTGTTCCACGATCTTTTCAGCATATCCGGTGTTACGATTTGGATGGCGTTCGTAACTCTCGGTTTAAGGTGGTGAGGGGGTAGCGAGCTGGCATTCGACATGTCAAAGTGAAGGGGACTGTCTGATGTTTCCTTGCCCAGAACGCGGTAGACAATGCCTTCATGTTTAAGCTGGTTTTTAGCGATGAAGCGATGTTCCATAGAAATGGTAAGGTGAACCGGCACAACGTGCGGATTTGGGGTCAGGAGCCTCCACATGAAACCACCGAACATGAGTGCACTTCCCCCAAAGTGAAAGTGTTTTGCGCTGTATCTAAAGACACTGTTTTCGGCCCTTTCTTTTTTCACGAGCCCACTGTTACTGGAATCTCTTATTTGGACATGCTTATAGAGTGGTTGTTTCCTCAGTTAGAAGAGGCAGCGGGGGACTTAATTTTCCAGCAGGATGGTCGCCACCCCATTGTCACGTAGCTGTTCACGGATACCTGAACGAGACGTTGCCGCAACGCTGGATTTGTCGAGGAGCAGCTGGTGACCAGGCTCTTCATCACTGGCNGGTGGGGGACTTCATTTTCCAGCAGAATGGTGCGCCAACCCATTGGCACCAAGCTGTTCGCGGATACCTGAACGAGACGTTGCCGCAACGCTGGATTTGTCGAGGAGCAGCTGGTGACCAGGCTCTTCATCACTGGCCCCCAAGAAGCCCAGATCTTAACCCGTGCAATTTTTTTCTATGGGGGTACATAAAGGATTAAGTTTTTCATCCACCATTGCCGGCTAACATTGACGACCTCAAAACGAGAATTATGGATGCCATCCAAATCGTAACACCTGACATGCTGACAAAAGCATGGAACAAGTTTGATTATCGCGTAGATGTCGTTTGGGCTACTCATGGTGGTCACATTGAACATTTATGAATGTATGGTAAACAAACTTCACGGTTCCACGGTTCATTTGATTGGTCAATCAAGGTTGTAGGTTGTTTGGTTTTGATATTATTGACCTTTAAAGTTGGGGTATTCTTTTATACTCAGCCTGTACGTTGCAAATGTGTTAATCTGGAGTTTGAATGCTGAATTTTTGCTGAACTGTTCTCTTAATCTATGTTGCCAACAAAGGCAACGAGGTCCTGAAATTTGGAAGTGCAAACATGTAATTCATGTTTTTCTACTGATTGCTTAACCTGTTCTTGAATAACAACCCCAAAGTTACTTTCTAAGTGTTTGTGCATCACCAGAATATTTAATAACAGCTTGAACTTTGGATCACCGGCAGAATGCTGGGAGAATCAGGTACAGTATGTTAAAAAGGCCTGGGAATAGGGTAGCATGGAGAGCGATGAAAAAATTACTTTTAGTACAGTCAGTTGACACCAGACGGTGCAAGCAGTACCTTACTGTTCATAAAGGCATAAAGTTAAAAGTTGGCAACTAGATAACTGTCAGGGTCGGAGTTAGGGTGCCACAGGGGCACAGGAAAGTTTGAANATATGCTCAGATTGTATCCTGTGCTCATCATACGAATTCATGTTTCTGTGTTGCCACAGTTTTACGTCTTCTGATAACAGCATGTGGTCTGTGGGAATGAGTCACAGGTCCTAGCTGCACTTGCCAAGCTTTCCAGGAGGAAAATATAGTAGAAAATGACTTGACAATATAAGATTCCCCTCAGTTTTGATTTTGAAAGATTACAAATAAACAATACATTTTTCCAAATTCACAGACTCTGAACATTTAGTTTCCTTGTGTCACAGAATTTGTGATGCCTTTCACATGAATTTGTGGGGTGGCACAGAATCGATCGCATTTGCACTGGTAGGAGTGAAATCCTTTTTTCTCGCTGGCTTCAGTATTACTTATTAATTGTGCTATATCATGTGGAGAAAAGTGACCTGCTTGCTTTAGACCACTAGTATGGAATCTGCTGGAGGCACTCCAGGAAATGACACATTTGTGTGCAGTATTTACTATAACAGCTTGCACCTCTGCTGAATAAAAGTGCCATGTAATGTTGCGATACGACCAGCAGCACAGCTCTAGGATTTTTGTAATATAAAAAAATATGTTTATTATTTATGTGATTTTAAAGGGAAACAATACTGTGCAGCGCATTACTGTCAGGGTGAATCACATGTGAAGTGCAACATAACATCCCAGAAGAAGTTACTATTCTTATACAAGGCAGTCAATGATGGCTTGCTAGTTCTGTTGATTATACGCAGCAGGTCAGTAAGGAAGAATGGANTAGACCACTAGTATGGAATCTGCTGGAGGCACTCCAGGAAATGACACATTTGTGTGCAGTATTTACTATAACAGCTTGCACCTCTGCTGAATAAAAGTGCCATGTAATGTTGCGATACGACCAGCAGCACAGCTGTAGGATTTTTGTAATATAAAAAAATATGTTTATTATTTATGTGATTTTAAAGGGAAACAATACTGTGCAGCGCATTACTGTCAGGGTGAATCACATGTAAAGTGCAACATAACATCCCAGAAGAAGTTACTATTGTCAAGGTGCGATTACGGGCAATTTTCTTTATTCTTATACAAGGCAGTCAATGATGGCTTGCTAGTTCTGTTGATTATACGCAGCAGGTCAGTAAGGAAGAATGGAAAATGGAGAGGGGAGGGTAATTGAGCAGATTATGAAACTGAATAAATTGTTAACAATCAATAGGTTTCACTTCCTTCATAATGTAAATGGAACAACAATAGAAAACAAAAAGCATTAGTGTCAAATTGACAACACAGTAAACCTTGTGTTGTCTTGAAGTAGCATGTTTTAATTAAAGTGATATTAAACTATTGTAGAGACATGGTTATCTTTACTATAATACTAATATGATTCTGGCAAAGGCTTCAATTTAATGGTTAGTGGCTCATTAAATTAAAAGATCTTGCTGTTTTTGACTTTTTTATACATTAACTTGACTTAAAATCTTAACTTCAACTGTAAATAAAAGGTTGGACACTAAGGTAGAGGAGTAGTAAAGTNTGAGGTAAAATTGAAGCAATTTGTAGTCTTATAGTTGTATTATGCACAAATAAAAGGTTGGACACTAAGGTAGAGGAGTAGTAAAGTCATGGTTGCTTGTAACAGTTTTTTCCTTACTGCTCACATGCTTTCTTAATAACGTAAAATCGCTTAAAATTAAATGCCACAATCTAAATCCTTCAAGTATAGTAATATTGTGCATTAATAATATATTCTTATAACATATTATTTTAAGTATTGTAAACATATACCGGATGATTCACAGCACCCATATCACCCCTTATTATCAACAGCAACTCACCAGGGATTCGCGAAAATATTGTGATAACTATACACTATATGAATCATCAATTGGTAGTAATTCCATTCCTCCGAACATACCGGAGTTAGGGGTATGGGAGGTGAGATTTGAAATTGCAAATGGGAACACGGGGTTGTATATGGTATAGTTAGATAGATTGTCTAAAAGGAAACATTTACTCAGGCAGTTGTTTTCTGACGTGCATAGTTTATGCACAGTAAAATAAATCATGTAAGCATATGGTTTGTGGCGTGCGTAGTTTACAAACAATGAAATTGAACAAAAAATATATTTTTTTTCTTACTACAATCAAATGGAAATCAACGAAATGTGTTGGTTTTTCTGACGTACATACTTAGTTTACGTATAATCAAAAGGACGTTGGGTGTACTGTAAATACCTGTATGGTTTGAGAGAACTACTGTGAAATGAGAACTGGGAACTTTCTGCGTACAAACGGGCAGCAGCTCTGCAGTTCCGACAACATTCTCCTAGTATCATCAGCATGTCAAATGCTTCTTTGTTTGTAAACTGCATTCCATTCAGAAAGCAACACCACAAACAGACAATGTCTGACACTGAAACAACACACACAATTAATGACTGCAATGTAAAACGAATGACTGTGAGAATGAACGACTTTTCGATTCTCAGTTAACTTGCATGCAAAGCCTGCAGTTCCTGTAAGTGATAGATGGCTTATCTGCTTGCTGCTTAGTGCTGCCTTATTCTCCGCTTTTTCTCAGAAACAGCCTAATATCTACTGCACGAGTCCATGCAGTAAGGGGGACAGGTCACTGCAGTATCAAAGCGAGTCTCGCACTCTAACCGGCAATACCGTAATGGCGCACATTGTGTATCAGACCTGCATAGTTGACGCACAACCATTGATAATTTTATAAACTTAACTCTTATTATTAGACTATTCCCAAACAAAAGCGGAGAATAAGGCAGCACTAAGCAGCAAGCAGATAAGCCATCTACCACTTACAGGAGCTGCAGGTTTTGCATGCAAGTTAACTGACAACTGAACATTCGTTCAATCTGACAGAATCAGAGCAGCATGTGGATCTCGCATCAGTGCTGAGGTCCGCCGAGCATCCGCGGATGTAAGACCTAGAGCAGAGTTGCTTCTGTGGTATACATTTAGAACACTTATGAAGAGTACTGTGTGCGAATGAGTGTTCCCAGTTCACTGTAGTTCTCTCACACCATACTGGCATTTACAGTACAACATAAGTCCTTTTCATTGTCCGTAAACTATGCATGCCAGAACAAAAGTGGCTTAGTAAGTGTTGTTTCCCACATTCCCATTTGCAATTTCAAAGCTCACCCCTTATACCCCTACCTCTGGTATGTTTGGGANTAAGTGTTGTTTCCCACATTCCCATTTGCAATTTCAAAGCTCACCCCTTATACCCCTACCTCTGGTATGTTTGGGATTACTACCAATCAATGGCTCATATAGGGTATAGTTATCACACTTTTTTCCCGAATCTCCTGTCTCGTGTTTCCGAGAAAAAGGGGTGATACGGGTGCTGTGATCATTCTGTGTGTTGTGATAATATNCGAATCTCCTGTCTCGTGTTTCCGAGAAAAAGGGGTGATACGGGTGCTGTGATCATTCTGTGTGTTGTGATAATATGAAGTGCTTGTAGTCTTAATGTGTGCAAATATTCAAATATTTTGAATAGTATATCAACATAATTCATATTTGGAAAACAAATATTTGCTAGTTTGTTACATTTGTCTATGCCTCGAATACATGTATTTACCAGATTTTTAAAATAACTTATACTGGCAAATATGCCTAACTTTTTTTCCGTGCTGAATTAATTTTAAAAAAGCGTTAACTAAAAGAAGACCACGCAATTTTCCGGCAACAGTAGCTAATCACTAGGACGAAAATGTCTGTGCTGGAAAGAACGCACAAAAAAAAGAAATTATTTATAGCTTGCCTTGAGTAAAAGTTAAACCTAAACAAGAGTAAGTTTTTTCACTGCAAATTTTAGCCGTGAAATTGAAAATATCGCTTAGACAAAAGAAGAAAAAGTAAATATTTATTTGCGCCCAGAAATTTTGGAAATTTTATTTGCATTGTTAAAATTTTTTGAAATTTACAAAGAGCAACCACAGAATGTTATACAGCTTTTTTCGACTAGGATGCAAGAAAACAGACTGATAGCTGCAAAACATACAACACTGGTTTGAATACACCAACAGATAGACCATAACTTTTGAGAAAAGATTATTTTCCTTTTGTATATTTTAGTTTTATTCGTTTTCATGGTTAATTAGGCCCCAAAAACTGTTGTAGGACTAATTTATACTTTTCTTTTGTTGTGTTATTTTCTAAAATGTTTACTTTCAGCAGACTATATTTGTGGGCATATGAAGTATCCAGGCTCCTTTCATCATTGAACACCTCAATATTTTACNTACTTTCAGCAGACTATATTTGTGGGCATATGAAGTATCCAGGCTCCTTTCATCATTGAACACCTCAATATTTTACATTAAATTCTGACTGCTCAACTGGAGGGTCTATGTTATTACAATATTCATTTTTGTCTTCATTAATGATACAAATAATATTTTCAAGGACAACCACCAGTATGAANTACTTTCACCAGACTATATTTGTGGGCATATGAAGTATCCAGGCTCCTTTCATCATTGAACACCTCAATATTTTATATTAAATTCTGACTGCTCAACTGGAGGGCCTATGTTATTACAATATTCATTTTTGTCTTCATTAATGATACAAATAATATTTTCAAGGACAACCACCAGTATGAANCTATGTTATTACAATATTCATTTTTGTCTTCATTAATGATACAAATAATATTTTCAAGGACAACCACCAGTATGAAAAATCACCTTTCAATGAAATATCCTCATAAACACGAGGAGTATTAGTCAAAGTATGCGGATTCTAAACATCATAAAATGTCCCAGCAGAAACAGCTTAGACAGGAAACTATCAGTAAACTGGTCACTAGAAAACAAAATTTCAAAAAAAGTCGTATAAGCTAAATTTTTTGTTGGTAGTAGATGAGAAAGAGTTAAAAGATTTAATAAACAGTGCCTACCCCTAGTATGTTATTCCCTGCAGAACAACATTCTCAAGATCCATTATACCACAACTGTATGATGACATGATGTCAAAAGTCCTTTCGGAAATGCAGAGCCACATGGAGGAAGATTTGGGGGGTTTTTACTTACCACTGATGGTTGGACCTTGGGTGCAGTTGACCTTGCTAACTTCATATTACATGATAGATAACTTTGAATTGAAATTTTCCATGGTAAACTTGTAACGTTCGGCGTGCAGTTACAGCCGATGTTACGTTGTCACTGCTAGCTCAAAGGTGGAACACGAGACTCAGTAAAATGGACGCAGATTAATTAAGAAATAAGTTCAAGTTCCAGAGTATTTTGTTCTATACTTTATTTATCATTGAAGTTTCACAGTTCACAGCCGAAGTTCATAATATGCAGACTACGAACGTTCACATATGACCATACAAGTGCAGAAACAGCGCCACAGTCATTTACAAATTAAAACTTGTTATAAAAACTGGCCCGAAGAAATAATAACTGCTGCTACCTCCCACACCGGCGGATACATAAAATAAAGTCTAGTTGCCGATGTGGGGGTTCTCGTCACGCCCGATGTGGCCTAGGCAAGCATTGTACCACTGCCCTGAAGGGCGACTGACTTGAAGTGAAGCTTGACCTGAAGTGACTGATCTAAAGGGCGACAGACACACGCGTCTTTTGTGCTGCCTATCACCCCCCTCTCCTGAGATAAGGGCCTGGCCACGCATGCTCTCCTCACGTTATCGTAACTAAGACTGCGCCGTCAACATAAACGAACTTCTCGTACAACTAAACTTGTTGACACATTCTGAAAAAAGCTAAATAATGCTGACGCTTCACAAAAACTGAAAACTACGACGTTCTAAACGAAACGGTAAACAGACGCCTGATAAACGTAAAACGGCACACGTCTGCCGGATAAACAAACTATCACGGGAAACGAGCCACCACGGCTTTANAAAAATGAACCACCACTGCTTTAAACTTCAAACCCGATAAAAATATTACGAAGCTTAGCAAAGCTTAAGGAAACGAACAAAATTGAAACACGTGTCCCGAAACTTAAGAATACTGCGTCAACACAAAAACTTCACATACTGCAGTCAATATTGGANAAATTGAAACACGTGTCCCGAAACTTAAGAATACTGCGTCAACACAAAAACTTCACATACTGCAGTCAATATTGGAAAAGAGCTTTCTGAGCTCATTTCACATTTACAAATTGCAAATTATATCCCAGTATATGTTTTAACAGATAATTGTAAAGTGTTGAAATGGTTCATACTCTCCAGCTCATAATTCATGATGCACACCTGGTGTAAGTGTGTGCAAAAAATTCTGCACAATTTTTGGGAGTGTTTACACAGAATACACTAAAAAGGCATAAAATAAAGACTTCCTTTGATATCACAGGATAGAATGCACCTCATTGCCACTGCAATTGAGTCCGGTTTTAAAATGTGTGCACTTGATAGTGAAAGTCAAGTTCTTGTTACGGAGTACAGTCCAAAACATGTATGAAGAACAAGATAAAAATGTGCCTTAAGGCTCCGAAAAAGCAAGCAACCTTGCAGATACATCCCAATTAAACTGATCTTTGGGCATGGGTAGAAATATACCAAGCAAAAAGCTTTGCACCTCCAAAGCTGCTAATAAGACTGGAAATGAAGTTACACAATACCTTGCAATGGAGAGGATTTCCAGACATTATGACTCTCTAGAGTGGTGGCGAAACCACAGTGAGCAATTCCACCAACTTCAAAATTCTGCAAAACATTACTTTCATATTCCTGCAACTCAGCTAGCCAGTGAGAAAATATTTTGAACATGTGGCAACATTGTTACAGCTCGATAACAAGCTCTTCCCCCTGGCTTGTGTTGAACAGCTAATCTTTTTGCATAAACATTTAAAAAGAATTTTAAAATATTTAATTTCTACCTGTCAGTAGCAAAATATCTATAAGTCACACCATTCTTAAATATTACTGACGCGGATAGCCGTTTCATGTAAGTTGTAGCCCTCGTATGTGTTGGCCATTGTGTGTAAAAATTATTTTGAAATGTTTCGTTGCAAGATTGAAGATTAATGTAACTGTTAAAAGTAACTTTTATTTTTAATATTTCAACATCATAAAAATTGCAGTTGATCAATTATAAATAAAATCTGTTACTTATAAATTAAGTTTGTTTGTACAAAACTGGAACTGTTTTTATGAAATTAAAATATTTTCAAACCCAAAATACAATATTCAGAAGCTTAAAAAATTATTAGAAAAAATTTGTATTCATTCGGAAACTATTCAAAACAAGAAAACCACTATTCGCACGCTCTTTAATGAATGTGGTAATACAATCATACGTGCAAATATAATTTTTTATCATCACTCTTAGTGTGATGTAAATTATTGGTGCAGAAGATGATGTGCATGGAGAGACACAATGTTAGAAAAATATCTGTGATAATTTTGTGGAATTTGGTACATTTGTGCTGTTAATTTTATCTGCCCATAAAAAAAAAACNAGAAAAATATCTGTGATAATTTTGTGGAATTTGGTACATTTGTGCTGTTAATTTTATCTGCCCATAAAAAAAAAAACAGAATCTGAAATAACTAGCAATACATAGTTAGATTTGATTAGGTACAATTATATTAATTGTGGTGNAAAAAAAAAACAGAATCTGAAATAACTAGCAATACATAGTTAGATTTGATTAGGTACAATTATATTAATTGTGGTGACATTGTGAATTCTTATGCCATTTTACTCATCTGTTGTGGATATTTAAGTTGCATGCAACTCTAAAAGTGAATGTGAATTATATCCACATACAGAAATCACTTCCTCTTTCTCAAAAACAAAAGTGCAGCTTTAGGAACAGTGCACTATCCAAGAACCATGCCTGAGTTTCCCAATTTTGTGAGGTATGAAAATTTTGCAATTGTTAATTGTTTATCCTTATATTTCAACATTTGTTAATTTTGTGTAATAAAGCCTTGGAAGCCCACCCCTCACAATACTGATCAGAAAACCTGAGGCCATATCTGTAGACATTGTTACAGATCCGTGGTATTTTGCTTTCATTTTGTATTTCCTTTGGTTTTGAAGATAGTGCCCAGTTTAAAACATGCTGTTACTAATGTTTCTTATAAATATCAGATGATGTACATAGTCTTATTGAAAATGTAATAGTGTATACAGGCAATGGGATATTTATTAGTTATTTATAAGTAATAAGTGAAGTTTGTGTAGTGAATCATGTGATGGAATAAACTCAGCAGTGTCTATTTTTGTGTNGGAATAAACTCAGCAGTGTCTATTTTTGTGTGTTTATTATAAATTTTTTAATGTTTAACAGGAGCAATTACGGTAATGTGAGCACTTTTGAAATCCTTCTCATTCGGAATAATAGTCAATAATTATATTTTATTTTAGCCTTATAAGTTAACTTCCAAGTGTGGTGGATTATACACACTGTGTTTATTACTTACATGGCAATATTTATTTAAAAAGGTGGTTAAAGGATAAAAAATGGCTGAAAGGAAAAAAATAACTAGGGACTCAAAAGTGCCCACTTTACCGTGAACAGCCTATAGGTTTCTGGGAGTCTCTCTAAAAGAACAAGTAAGCAGTATTTGGTCAGGTGGAGAGATGTAGTGGTCAAGTAGCCGGATGGGAAATACATTCAGGAAATTTAATATTTAAATTTTATTAACACTGTGTAATGGGCAGAGGACAAAAAACACATGTGATTGACATGTGCTTATTTTTAGTGTGCGTGTGTTTGCGTGTGTGTTTTTTGTGCATGGTTTTTTTTTAAAGGTGTGTGTGTTTTTAAATGTGTTCGCATGTTTGCAAGTGTAAATGTGAAGATTTAAATGTAGATATTGTTACGTGCTCGCTGCTTCACATCCCGTGCGAGTGAGTAGAAGTGAAGGACAGCAGTTATATGATAGCAGTTGCAGCAAGTCAATGGAGTGTTTTGATTGACAGGCGATAGGCCTGTGGCCACGTATCTGTTACAGAAAGTGAGCCAACACGATAATCCTTTTTGCGGCGCACGCTGCTGACTTTGGTTGTATTGAGTTTCTGCGTCTATCCAAGGAATTTTCTAGGTTTTTACTGCCCTAGATTTTGTCCACATGACTCGGGGTGCGTCAAACTTTCCAGTTCAAGGCCTGTAGAGAATAAATTGTGGGATGAGCCTCCGGTCCGAGAGTAGTTGTAGTAGTGGTTGAATGGATGAGTGGATATGGCATCGAGTGAAGGACGACGAGCGAGAAGAGAAGTGCGCTGCAAGATAAGTGACCAGCGGGAGAAAAGTCTGCAACTGCGAGCATCGGCGCAGCAAATAGTGCAACTGGCAGACTGGACCATTTGACTGGATGCGTGAGTGAAAGACACTACAATTGATGGCAACTGATAGACTGAACACGTGCTAATGACGAGTATGACTGTACCCAAACAGACATATACAGAGGGATGTTAATTAAGAGTTGAAATAGACATTAAATATTGTGCTCACTGTGGAGTAAAAAGAGTAATAGTGGAGACAGATAATGTAATGCTGTAAATAATAGCTGGGTGAATAAATTAGAAATCAAATTTAGTTCTTTCATTTTTATTAAGACCTCCATCCCTCACGAACTCAGATACACCCCTCCGGCGTCAATGTAACAATATAAATTTTTATTTTCGTAAGGGAGCATGTCACCGAAAAAGCGTTATTTTATTTTGTACGAAATACTGTTCAACTACGATAAAAAATGTTAGACATTTTTTTGCCTGATGGCATGTCGAAATTACATTTTTTATGTGTTGGGGACATACAAATAATAAAAAATACTAACTTCAAAACGAGGTAATTCATATTGAAATAAGATACAGTGAGTTACTTCAAGAAATCTTTAAATTCATGCAATAAAATATTTTTGCATATTTCTTATTTGTGGTAGTTATGATTTCAATAACATAAATTTTGTTGGGGGCATACCTTAAAATGAACTAAGACATGACATTTCAGTCATCTATTGTCAAATTTTCTGTAAATATTTTAATTTATTTTATTTGTACTTTCCAAAAATGCTAAAATTGGGATTTTTATATGACGTAATGCAAAAACAATAAAATATGAAAAGAAAAAAAAATGTATGCAAAGAAAGAGTACTTACAAGTAATATTTTCATGTTGAATAATATTTCTTGCAAATATAAAATTATGAATTTTTTGTTGGTCAGCACACTTAAGGCGGGCATGGTGTTATAGTGGTTGGACTACTTGCCTCCTACCAAGGCAAATCAAGTTCGATTCACTGTGGGGCCAATGATTTTTGCACATTGGAAACGTAGTGGACATTGCCATTGGCCAGCATATTTTCTTGTAGCACTCCCGCTTCCCTTGCCCTTGTATTCTGCTACTGCATATTTACCTCGTTTCACCCTCACCGGCACTAAAGACATCTGTATTAAGAGCAGACCAAAACATCTTGACTCAACTTCATTTTCTCCTGACAGAATTGAAAGATGTCTGCTATTAATTGTTGTTGTAATAGCTGAACTTCATTGAGGAAAATATGATATGTGTTTGCCATTATGAATATTTATGATGTGCAGATCTGAAAGTGATAGTGATTGTGGAGATATATAAAATCTGAGCCTTTGAATTAAGGAGAATTGTGGTGGTTTGCTAGGTTGAGGTAAGTTGATATTGCCAGGGCTTTGGCATTTAGTAACAGCATTCATGCACATGTCTATGCACGTGGAGACTCTTGTGTTGTATCAGTGTTTGAGAATAAATAGTCAATGCACATTTCATCTCAGCAGACTTCATAGCAATATAATATTTTTAAAATAATTTCAATACATTTCTGTAGCAACTATTGTTTTACAGGTTTGGAGCAACATGAAGTAGAATTATGAATGATGCAGAATGGCAGCATTGGAGAAAGCTTGGTGTGAATTCTGGGCATAATTAACAGTGTGTTGTGATAATGTAATGTCCAGGGGTCTGGAGATGC
Source organism: Clitarchus hookeri (assembly GCA_002778355.1). Classification (NCBI taxonomy): domain Eukaryota; kingdom Metazoa; phylum Arthropoda; class Insecta; order Phasmatodea; family Phasmatidae; genus Clitarchus; species Clitarchus hookeri. Next base: position 682,891 of record NQII01000037.1, read on the forward strand.
TTGGTGCTTTGCACTGCAAGATGCGGATACAAGCCAAGGAGGATGTATATGAGGCCACGAGGCATCGTATGGCAGTTGCGGAGGAAAACCACAAGAAAAACTGGTAATAATTTATAATTGCATACATTTAAGCAGATAATACTTGTTTATTGGTGTAGTACACTACATACATAAATGTTTGTTGTGACTTAAGCATTAAGTTATCAAGCGTCTGACTTTTTGAATTAATGATGTTCCAAAAGTAATCAGTAGTGCTAATTTACTCCATCTTTACCTTTTTTTGGATGTAAGTGTTTGTATGGCTTGCACTCTCGTGTCCACTCCCACCAAAGTGATTTAGGTTTGGTTTTGTGTAGTGTCATGTTCAATTTTCGCATGTGGAAACAGTGCTGATGTTTCCAGTGTTTGGTGGGTTTCTTTGAGGTACTCCAGTTCTTCCTGTTCGTGCATTTGCGCATTGCTCCTCACCATTTTGCTTCAACTTCAACCCTTCATAGCTAAATGTCTAACAAATTTCTCTTTTCATTCAGCCCTTTTACCACATGGTGAAATAAAACAAAGTATTTACTTATTATTTAAAGGTATGAATATGTGTACTTGTAAATGATAAATTCAAATTTTTCGACTGTGGTGTGTTAGTTTGAGCTAATAAGTCTTTTTGGGCTATTCTAATAGTGCATGCTGTATGGGCATACGTTTCAGTAATATTTATTCATAATAATATAGCAGTATAATTGTGATAAAATACTGTATGTACAGGTACATGTTATAGGCTAAAATTCTGTGTAACTCTCACAAAATTTTATATTGCATAAAAAGTGCTTTAATTGTATATAATATTCACATTTTTGTTCGTTATTTTCTTCCTTAAGAAATGGTTTTGAAAAGTTGAGATGAAAAGGCCAATAAGTTGTTTAAAATCACTAAACCATACAAAGTTGTTTTCTACTTGGCAATGAAGATCGAAATGTTACTTTTATTACTAACACAGTTTCCTGTATTGTTCCTTGAGGCAAATTTAAATTTATTAATAAGTTTTGTGTGTTAAAAAAAATTTTTTTAGTGATACAGTTGACCACTTTCAGACCAGAATAATATATGGGCAGTCCTCGACTTTCATACATGCAAGATTCATATAACTTGTACTTTCATATATGACATATTATCACCTGTAAATCAACTTTCATACAACCGACTTGGTCTTTCATACATTTAGCAACCTACCAATGTATTGATATACCACTGTTAGTTGCTATCTAACACTGCCTTTCATGTTTTCCAGCCTTCGTGGATCATATGTTCTGAAGTTTTAGATATGGCAGTCATATTTGCACAATACAAATGAGTGCTTCTGTTAAAATAATATATACGTATCTCTGAAAAACTTTTACATAATTTTTACAACCTACAAAATTTATGAAATTTTACATTTGCACAACAATTTTACAGAAAGTAGGAAGCATATTTAATTACCTTATTTATTCACTTAGTACTTACAATTAAATACATATGTGGGTGGTGAAAAATCAACATTTCAGGTAAGAAAGTATTGCATATGTATATTTATTTGTTATTAAATATATTATCATTCTACCAAAATTAATTTTTTTTCTTGTAACTTTGGAATGGAACCCCTCTTATTACATGCTTTTATGATTAAACTTTCACACACATTTTTAGGAACACATTATGTATGAAAGTAGAGGACTGCCTGTAGTTGATTTTTAATCTGAAGTGAAATTGGAGGAATTTGGGAAGTAACTGTAATAGGTCTGTGCGTACTATTAATTTTTAAATTAAATAATCAATATTTCTGATTGATTCCAGTCAGCTCCTTTACTGTCAGGCATGCATATAGTTTGATAGTTGGAAGCAACTATTTTAGAGAATATTCCATAATTAACATTAACACATTTAAAAAAAAATGCAGAGTGCTTTTCCATCTGTAAATCCTCAAGATCATAATCAAGAATATATCACTAGTATTTCATGAGGCTAGTGGTGTAGTAGTCAGACCATGTGCCTCCTATGGTGAACCAGATCAGTTCTGGAATTTTGCATGTGGGGAACATGCTAGACATTGCTGGTGGGTTTTTTAAGGGTACCGGAGTTTCACCCAACATCTCTAATTAACTTCACCTGTACCGGTCCTACTTTCTTTTTTTGTGTATGTCTGTGTGTTAGTGTGTTAATCACTTTCTTTATAGTGTTCTTCTTGATCGATAATTAAATTGTATCAAAGTTGAAAATACGTTTTTAAGAAGCATTACATTTTATTCACTGTGTACATAATACATTTTTGTGCAATTTTGGTAATAAGATTAATTAATTTTTCCTCCTTGACATTTAGAATGCACGTTTCTTGTTACTTCTCAATAGGTACTTTTTACGCCAGTGACATCTAACGAATACTGGGGCATGGCAGTCTTACACTGTGTTAAGTTGTGTGCATATAATATCATTTCAAATGCAGAATTACTGTTTGCACCACAACTGCTAGCAGGTGAATTTACGGGGAGCGGGATGTGGCTGGTGAGGGCAGAGGTAGCTGTACGTTTGCTCATGCACACCAATTATTTTTGTAACAGTTTGTACATAGCTAGGCCGTGTGGAGGACCAAGCCCAGGCAACTAGGGGGAGGTGAGCCGCTAGCACTTGTGGCTCTTACAGTACATTTGTTAGCTGTGAAAAATCATTTTCTGTGTTCAGAGTTGTAAGTGTTCTTTCACATGGGGTGTAATTACCTCCTGACATGTTGCAGTACGAGGGAAATCAAGCCAGGAGGCCCTGGTATTGGTCTCCACGTTAAACTGAAACCGCCCTTAAAAAGAGTCTCTTCTCTGCCGCCTTCAAGACGAGACCGCAAGCCCTCACCTTCTCTTCCGCCCAAGTCACCAGTTCAGAATGTAACCAATGGCCACTATGGTGGTTGGATGAGTAATGGGAATGCACCTCATCAGCCACCACCACAGCCACAGCAACAGCAACAGCAACCTCGTCCCCATCTCAACAACCATGCCAGGCAACCGGCCAACCCTGACCTTGTCAAGAGACCTCTCAGGTATGATTTTTTTCAGAATAGTTGTAGTGCGTCTCTTTCTTCAACAAGTGAGTCATTCATTGCAGTAGGCCAACTTGAAAACTACTATATGGAATGATTAATCTTTAAGTTCTTTTCTTTTTTTCCTAACCCTTTTTAAAGCAAGGAATTCTTCAGTTATGATTTTTATCACCGATGTGATGATTATTATTACTGTGATATTATTATTGTCATATTATTACTGGAATAATGATTATTATTACACAGTAGCAGCTCCAGGAAGAATTTCAAAGGAGGGCACAAAGTCAAAAATTAATATAATACTTTATTTAAGATGCAACAAACTTTAACAAACCTCTAAACACACCCCATTTTTCACCTTTAGTACTGGCACGGTCTTCCAACTAATTATATCACGTGGATCCATTTCAGTCACCCAAACTCGTAAAAGTCAGGTTACCAGCATTATGACACTTACGGGAAAAAAAACTCCAAAAGTCCACTTACTGCTTTAGCAGTTATACCCTGCAAACCGAATCTGTACATATAAGTCAAAAGAATATAACTCTCTTCTACACTGAGGACCTTGTGACACCAGATATCATCATCCTTATCAATATTGAAGGAAATCAGTTCAGTGGTTCTCATTTTGCTGTAACATAACCTCCACACCAGTGGCAGTTTTAACATACTAGTATTACTGTGTGCTGCCACATTTATCCATGTATAAAAGATAACAGTTGCACAATATTTCTAAGTCCATGACCTTGAGATAGAGACAACACCTATCTTATCTCTTGTTTACTTCCACTAGTTATCTATGGAATGCTCTTATCAGTTGCACGCTCCCAAGCAAGAGTGGTGTAACTCTCATTCACTGTAGATATTACATTCAGAACAGAGGTAAGTACTAGGAGAAGATCTTATTATCCACGTAAAGTGCATTGTAATATTTTAAGTGTGAACTATTATGTTGATAAGGATGATGATGCCTGGTATCGCAAGGTCGTCAGTGTAGAAGAGAGTTATATTCTTTTGATTTATATGTACAGATTCGGTTTGCAAGGTATAACGGCTAAAACAGGAAGTTGACTTTTGGAGTTCTGTTTTTTCCAAAAACGTCATAATGCTGGTAACCCGACATTTACGAGTTTGGCTGAAATGGATCCACATGATATAATTTGTTGGAAGCCAGTGCTGCCAGTACATGAAGGTGTTGTAAATCAGACTGCTGTAATTAGTATTCATACATCGCCTGTTCTGTTTTCCCGTAATAAGATAAAGTTTGAGCTTGGTGATGAAATATGGATTTATAGGAAGTTAATTGGTACTATTGGAAATTTGCATCTTTTTGGTTATGTAGAGCTCGTTTATATGACAATAAAGTATAATCAAAGTGATTTATTGTATTTACCTGCCCAGTATTACCATTTTATTTATATTTTGCAAATGTAGTTTGTTGCCTACATTTTTCTTAATCTTGTCATCCAATTGTTGTAGGCAGACACCACCTGTAGTCGCTCACATATCTTCAGAATAAAAAAAACAATAAATTGTGGTTTTATCACCATATCCTGTCATCTTGGTAACCATATGGTTTCATGAATTTTTTTGGTCAAATTACACATAGTTTCACTTTTGGATGTGATGGGTTTGCGTTAGAATAAGCTGTAGTCTTAGAGGGTCAAGATTTTGAATTTAATGCCTATCTTAATACACTAGCTGCTTCCCTAAATGTCAGTTCAGTAACACAGCAAGAAAAAACACTGTGTATAAACATAAAAAACTAAATAATACACAAACTTTAAAAACTATATCATGCACTGTTATTTTCAAAATATTCGCAAATTCTCAAGCCTTGAATATAATACTGACAGAAACAGTACGTAATGTGTTTTAACGTCAAACTCATTATTGCGATAGATTTAAATAAGTATCGCAGACAAGACATCTGCCATCTATCGAGCCATTATATCACTACCTGAACCGCGTGGGCGCAGCCGGCATGTGCCCCGATTCTACCGCACTTCGGCTATTTCCGAGACATATAGTCTCTCTTTGGCAAGGGAAAAATACACAGCAGCATGGGCACGACCTTCTGTGCCCCAAATCTGCAAAGGAAAACATTGTCTGCGCCTAAAGTAAGGAGAGACTGTTTGCAGCCTAGTGATGTAGAATTTACTTAATGACCAAGGTTACTTGTCACTTTAATTATGAAATAAAGATGTTAAAAAGAGCATTTCTCTGCTGGGTCATGTTAAATTTTATTTGGGTGGGCAGGTGCCCCTGCACCCATTTACAAGAGCCGCCACTGTTATTACTGCAATTACGATTATCATTACTGTCATGATTATTGCCATCATGACTGTCGCCAACATTGGGTTACCATAAACTGTAATAATTATTTAATTTTATGGTCAAGGTACAGTTGAACTTCCTTAATGCTGTATTATCAGGACTCTGCCAACTGTGGTTACTGCATTTCTCTAATCAACTGTTTGAAGCTCACAGTGCTGGCCAGAGATGTATGTCTCTTGACATAACTGGATAGCTGCTGTATTGTAAGCAAAGTGAAGGGTGTGGGACATCAAAGCTTCAATGTGTCACAAACAATGCTTTTAATGGAAGTGATCACAGTGAGACAAGACCCAATGTTAACACCAGGCAACAAAAATTACTGCAGCCATCTTTCGACCTACTCCCAAGACAGTTTGCAGTCAAAATGCAACAGGCTTATAGTGTTGAACATAACATGCCTCTAATTTGGAAAAGGGGATATCACTACAGGAACTACATACAAACTAGAAAAATTGAAAAAAAATTTAGTTTTATTACAATAAACCAACTGTAGTAGATTGTACGTATGTATTTCAAACACACCTCTCTGTTATATTTACACCATGAATACTTGCCGTTATTTTCACAATGCAGAAACAGCTAAAAATCACTTTTTTTATATATATTCCTAGCTGTAGTCCTGGGCAGTGTGAGGTAATGCAACAATAATAGTTGTCCAGAGGATGTACTCTTAAGATATTTTGATACAATTTAATCTGTAGTTATTTCTTGAATTTCATTCAGTTTTAACTACAGTGTTTTCAATTTTTTTCTGATGTCACACTTAATGTTGACAATCGGTACAGCCATCTTTTCATAATGGCAGGATTTAATGTTGTCAAAGACAAGTATTGTAAATACAGTTGGAACAGTGTAAAGGATGGCAACCTGTGATATGTTTTTGCTGCATGTTATTGAAAGTGATAACTTCAAGACAAAACATGAGTGTCATTCTCCACATAATGCATAGAGGGGACATTTCACTGTTGGCCATGTTGCAACCCCAGTAACCCTACATTACATAATAAGGGACACAGTCCATTGTCAGTTTTTAGGGGGTGGGATGGGACAGGGGTTTACTTTTGTACATACATCATGAAATGTTGGAATGTCAAACTCTTGTCTTTGTGAATATATGAACTGAGCATAATTCTCACACAGACTCGGCTGTAGCTGATGCTTGCTTGTTATGAAGCACTAGTGGATTTTTAGTTTTTGCTAGTGTATTTTCAGTTAGTGGATTTTAATTCTGTTGTGTCTACTGTTTCCACCTCTCTCTTAATAATTGTCATATGCAAAGCCATGCCAGAAATGTAAATGAGTGAACACGACCATGTCGCACAGTGAATCTATCTCTAGGTCATCGCTGTAGCGAATGCTTTAGACTTGTTGATTTCAGTTAGTCACTTATTCAGTAAACAAAAGCAGTCACATTGGCGCATTGCACACATTTGCAGGTGGTAAGATTTCAATACTTGTAATGTTAAGGAGGTTCATTGTTTATAAGTTAAAAATTGTGTAATTGTTTAAAACTATAATGTTTTTATAAAACCTACTGGTGAGGGAAAAGGAAGAAGGAAAGTTACTTGTGAAAGTCCCAAAAATCAGTTTATTCCAACCCAAGGGTTTTAGCACAAGTTCATTCAGTACTATTACAACAGGTGTGAAAGATGTGGAATATGGTAATTATATAGGCAATATAGATGGTGTGGTTTGTGGTGAAAATGAACTAACAAATTCAACAATTGAGCGGATGGAGCCTCTACAAAAGTGAGCGATGTACCTGTAAAGTAATCACAGCACTTTGATGCTTGTCAGTATTATATGATCCACTTTTGTGGAAGTTTGATGAATACACGTGAGTACATTGCAATAAAAGGTTTCAATTAAAATATAGGCTGTGGTTTTCCCATGTCTGAGCAATATTTTGGTGGTATAAAGAAAGATGTTGTAAAGAAAGATTCTTCGAAAAACACCTTCAAATAGTGATATTAGAATTTGTGACTGGCTTGTTTATTCTCCTACCAAAGAATTTGTAACGTATTATGCACATACTGTGAATTGTTAGGAAACATTACTACAATTGCATTACAATACCATAAAAGTTCTTTAATCCACAGAAACTGTTTTTTATCTTTTATTTCTCCAAGATAAGGGCAGTGCATATTGATAGCAAACTTTTGGAGGCTTGTTAAACCAAAGCTCAATACTGGCTAGATGTATGTAAGCTTTCTTTTGCTACCATAAATACTTCACTACTTGATGATATCCTTTCTGTGGAACCAACCATTTGTTTAGTTCTAGCAGAATTGGGTATATGTGGGTGCTCTTGAGCTAGTATCTCAATTCAATAGTTTTGTATCTCAACAAATAGCTATGTTTGGGAACGAAGGTCTAGAGAGTACCATTCGCATTTCACATGTGACAAGTTTGTAAGGATGGCGGGAGAAGCTGTGCTCGAAGGGAAAAGAACTAAGCATGAGACAGTTGGATCAAAGATTTGTTGAATCCTTTGAATCCAGTGGATGTGAGGATCTGAGTATTCGAGGTAGGATTATACAGAATGAGTATAAGAGAATACCCCAACTTTGAAGGTACCAAACAACCTACAACCTTGATTGACCAATCAAATAAACTGTGGAACCGTGAAGTTTGTTAACCATACAGGTTACAGCTTGCACAGGTCTTACCGAAAGGGATAAAGAACTGAGACGTGATTTCTGCGCGTTCGTTCTTGCCCAGAACAAGGTAGACGATGCCTTCATATATAAACTGGTTTTTAGCGATGAAGTGGCGTTCCATACGAATGGTAAGGTGAACCGGCACAACGTGCGGATATGGGGTCAGGAGCCTCCACATGAAACCACTGAACACGAGCGCGCTTCCCCCAAAGTGAAAGTGTTTTGCGCTGTATCCAAAGACACTGTTTTCGACCCTTTCTTTTTTCACGAGCCCACTGTTACTGGAATCCCTTATTTCAACATGCTTACAGAGTGGTTGTTTCCTCAGTTAGAAGAGGCGGCGGGGGACTTCATTTTCCAGCACGGATGGTGTGCCACCCCATTGGCATCTAGCTGTTCGCGGATACGTGAACGAGACGTTGCCGCAACGCTGGATTTGTCGAGGAGCAGCTGGTGACCAGGCTCTTCATCACTGGCCCCCAAGAAGCCCAGATCTTAACCCGTGCAATTTTTTTCTAAGGGGGTACGTAAAGGATCAAGTATTTCGTCCACCATTGCCGGCTAACATTGACAACCTCAAAACAAGAATTATGGACGCCATCCAAACCATAATACCGGACATGCTGACAAGAGTGTGGAACGAGTTTGATTATCGCGTAAATGTCGTTCGTGCCGCTCGTGGTGGTCACATTGAACATTTATGAAGATATGGTAAACAAACTGCACAGTTCCATGGTTGATTTGATTGGTCAACCAAGGTTGTGTGGTTTTGATATTATAGACCTTTAAAGTTGAGGTATTCTTTTATACTCAACCTGTAGTTAAAGATTCAACATAAGTTGAGGTTGGTTTTCCTAACAGCACAAAACCCTAATATATAGGGACATCTGTTTTTCGTAGTGTGCAAAGTCTTGAGATTTCCATGAAATTTGCTTTAGTTATTTGAAATCACGAATTAAGCAAATACTCTACAAAAACACAAACTAATTGTTATAATGTTGTCATGTAAATCAGTAAAAACATAGTATGTTTGTAATCTATTATGGCAGAGATTTTTAGAGTGTTTGATTGTATAATTAATTGCTCTTCGGAACAACATTTGGTAGTATTGTATCAGGCATTAAATTGTAAAATGACGTTTGTTTAATATTTTGCTAACCTCAATGACATCAGCGGAGAAAACCATAATCTTAAAAGGTGAATAAGTTATTTCAACAAAACTGGCTTTTATGAGGAAAACATGAATAAAGACAAATTAAGTTATTTAGGGAAATATTATGGTATTGTAACCTACAAACTACGTAAACTAAGAAACTTAATAAATTTAGGTCAGATACTGGTGTACTTCCATATTTCTATATTCTACTTAGCCTTTATACCAAACTTGATGAATTCCTATAGGCAGTCTTGTTGGCTTAGGCAATAGCTACAAGGATTAAATAATATTTATTGTCATGCTGATTGTTGGCGAGTTTGAAATTTTGATTGCTTGTTTTACCCTAACTTTTGTAGGTTATGAATATAGGTCTAATATAATTTTTTATGTAGAACCTTTTTTAAGGTGTACCTTATGGTAATTAACAACATAATTCAAAATTCTAAGTCTATGAAGTCGTGATGTTGCCATGTTAGTCTTTAAATAAAATAATCATGTCGAAAATCAATATTGTAATTTACAATTTGTTTTTTAAAATGGCGGCACATATATAGCAAGGGTGCGAGAAGTATACATCTTTGTTTACTGGGATATTTGCTTACTTCACTTGCAGTTTGGATAGCACTTATGATGCCACTTCTGGGAAAGGTATGCACGAGCATGTACTTCAAGTTAATTTGGACATTGCCTTAACCAGTTTTTAGAAGTTACAGGGTCTTAAAGTTTTTGCAGTCAAATAGTTGGGCAAATGCAATACCAACATTCTACCAATATATTTTACATCCTACTTTTACAAAATAGTTCTTTTTATGGTTTAATTTTTTAAATAGTTTTTTATTCTGTGTGGGAATCATGCTGGTGATACACACATATCATTGCATGTATTTTATTACTCATTCATATCAGCACTCTTATTTATATGTACACAGATGTACAGTGTTCATAGACTGGCAAATATTATTATTTTTTCCATATAATTGGCAAATTTTAGCCTTTAAGATAACATATTTACATTACGTCAAGTGCATCAATTTAGTATATTACTGAAGAAAAATAAACTGTGCATGTACTTCAGCATTTGAAATATTGAAATTACATTAAAAATCAACTTAAGTATTGTACAGAATTGTAGAAAAATTTGCAAAAAATTTACTCAGACCATTTTATCAAATTGATGAAATCATTAACATATTTTTACCGAAAACAGATGGGACTCATGGATTTGCAATGGCAGCTGTATACATTCAATGTAAACAGAAATGTGTATCTTTTTTGTGTGTGTTTGTTTGTATGTGTGCATGTGTGTGGACTACAGAATTATTGTTTAGGGTTGTGTGTGTGTGTGTGTGGGGTTGGTTTTTTTTTTTTTTTTTTTTTTTTTTTTTTTTTTTTTTTTTTTTTTTTTCTATTATACTCTGTACTTATTATAAAACTCAACATCTCTGTGAATTAAATGTTAAAAACACTTATTAGTATTTCTCTGTTACATATAGATATGCTACCGCTGAGTTTTTTTTAGGTCTTTTTATTCTACACAATTCTTTACTACATGATATTGTTCCATCTTTAATGGTTTAGACAGCGTATTGCAAGAGAGCGAGCTGGCGGCAAACTTTTTTCAGACTTGATTCACTATTATAATTGTTTGTAAATTTTTTGAAATATTTTCTTGTGAAAAAAATTAGCCAATATCACCTTTCAGCCCTTCAATTATTTCTGTGCAAGAAATTACGTCGATCTGTTGCTCGGTTGCGACGTTGCATTGTTATTCTGTTTGTGTACTTTTTCATTTTCCAATTATAATTTCCCAGAGGGAATGAGATATTTTCTCGGGATAAAAAGTAGCCTATGTCACTTCCCGGCCCTCCAACTATCTCTGTACAAAAAATCACGTTGTGACATGAAAGGATGACAAACAAACAAACACACTTCCGCATTTATAATATTAGAAAGGATGCACGAATGCCAAAATGTTAGTGGGAAATTTTTTACATCTCTTATGGAAAATTCATTGAGACCATTAAAAATTGGCATTTGCTATATGCATTTTTTATTGTACAAGTAAACGTAAAACCAACAGTGAGCTTATTTTGCCATGTTGGTTAACAACACAACAGTACAGCATGTAAACTAACTTCAGTCATTTTAACCTTACATGGTGTACTTAATTATTAACGTAAATGTTATATGTCATGTAACTTGACCATACTGTAAACTACATACATAAATACTTTTTCTAGATAAATGTGTGTACTCTGTTCTAGGAAACCATTTAATTTCTTTATATTTTTAACCTAAATTGGCAGCACATACCCACCAGCAATACACAGTCACGTCAGAGCTAATGATATGTGTAATTCACTGTAATTTTTAAGTTTTCGTTTTGCATGACATTTCACCTTAAATGATTTTGTAGGTTTAGTTTGTCCCTTTACTCTTAGAATTATCTCTGTAGAAAAATGTTATGATGCCAAGCCAATTTTTTGGTATCATAGATTTATATTCAGGTTTGAGATTCGAGAATATTTTTAAGGATTTGACTATGGATTCAGATTCTGCTGAAAACAGGATTCAACCCATCCCCAATAAGAGCATAAATAAGAGACCAAGTACTGTCAAACCTCGGNACATCCTACTTTTACAAAATAGTTCGATTTTACACACTTTCGCACTTCCCCAAAATTTGTCCATATCAACTGGTATAAATTTCGACCCATATGCCTCTCCCCCTCCAATGGGAAAGTTGCATCCAAACAGCATATGTATTTTGCTAACTGGGTACATAAAGTCATGTTCGCAGAAAAATTATGCAATTTTATCAATGAAATGTTAATTTATATATACAGTGAAACCTCTATTATTTGTCTTTCATGGGACCTACTGAAAAAAACTCAGCGTGCGGGAAAACTCAACATGTGGACCACTCTCCTCAAAAAGTAAAATCTAACCTCAAAAAAAATGTATTTTCATCCTTAGGTATACTGAGTTGATTGCCTGTAATGAACAGTGGGCATATCTTAAATACTGGATGAAAAAACATATTTCAATCATTCAATATAAGTATTGTATTATAAAATATTGAAATGCACTTAATTTCGAAAATTTGCAGAATGTTTACATCAAATTCTCTAAATTTATGCCAAATGTAAAAAAGTGGCAAAAATCTAACAAAATTTATTAAAAACAATGATTTAAAATAGAAAAATGCTAAAAATTGTAAAAATTTAAGTACAGTAATAAAGTATTATACGTAGTTTCATCATAATAAGGGCTGCATTTTATATTTTTTACTCTTCTTTGGAGGCAAATTTAACACAGTTTTTTGAGTTTGACGTGTAAAAATTTGATTCTTTGAAATTATATTTTATTCCGCTAAAAATTCCGTTACCCACTAAATGTTTTTAAATTTCGCCAAATTAAACGGAAAGTCTGCTAAGTTGACAACACTCGCCATCTTGTGTGTAGGGATGCAAACGATACATCAGTGTTTTCAAAACATTGATGTATCGTTCATAAACATTGATGTTTTAACATCGATGTTGGAACCAACAAAACATCGATACATCGTTCATATATGAACGATGTATCGTTGTTGTAGTATTAGTAATTTAAAATAACGCCATCTGTGTTTTGTGTTTGGTATTTAAGAGACTAACTAGCTAGACGCATCGCAATGCAGCACGTGACTTTGTATTTGCTAAATAGATGACAGCACTGGAGCAATGAGCTCGCTTACTCTGTAATCTGTTTCTGTTACACGTGTTTAGGTTTCTATTTGGTATCTCTCTCTGTTTCATCTACACTAACCGACACACGCCATATTCTCCCGGGCGGGGGCAGACTATTGGCCAATCGTCATCGCCATCCATAGCTCGCCTCGTTTCATGTTTGCGCCGAGTTTAGACTAAATACGGTAAAGTAGAGTACGAATAGAGTTGATAACCTGTGTTTTAATTTAATTTTCATAAATAATCCAAGTCCAGATCGGTTTGTTTGTGTACATAAGCACTACGTACAGTACTACGTAAGTATTGGTTGATTAAGCTATTTTATATTATTGAGTCAGTGTAAGAAACATTTGTACGTTATAGGTTATATTTCTGTAATAAGTAGTTATTTTTAACCTGTAATAGGTCTTCCATTTATTAATTTGCACGTGAACAAGCAGTAATAAGTACATAGTTATTAACAACTGCGTTTAATCTGATGTAATTTGTTTAAACTTGGATTGCTTGTTAGTCAGTCAAGTCAGTCTTGCCGGCAAATGTGTGGTAAAATCTACGTATGGCAACAAAAATAAGAAGAATTATTTATCATTGATTTTAGAAGTGGGGTAACAGAGTATGCTTTAGTGTTGCTTACTGTCGATTTTCTTTTCCTATTCAAAAAATGGGGTGCCATAACTCATTTGACTGACTCTTACCATACATGACACGCAGAGGGGAGTGTAGTGTTGGTTATGCAAATAGTGATGATCTATGCATTTCTATTTTCATCTATCGGTATAACATATTTTTGGTTATATCGGTTGACATTACTCTTACTTACATTATTTTCAAAATATTGTTTTATTTTTTCAGATAAAATGGCGTCCAATAAGAAAAAAAGTAAAATTTGAAGCTACTGCCAAAAAAGTAATGACAAAGAAGTGGTTTGTAAAATTTGCAATAAAAGCCTGAAAACTTCAGGTAATACCAGTAATCTTCGGGGTCATCTAGAGAAGATCCACTCACATATTGTTCAGGATTTTGAAGAACCATTACAAAAAAACCAAAATCCAATGATGAGACCAACGAGGAACTTCAATACGACCAGCCAGCTATTACGGATGTTGCTTCCAATAATATTGTTAATGAAGGAGGGAGCACTCCTGGTTGCAGTTCAAAAGTTGCAAAAATAAGTACACCTCAAAAACAGCAAAATGTCAGCGACTTGTTTCATAATATTACAAGCCTAACAACAACTGAAGGTACAAAACATAGAAAAATCACTGAGGCGATCTTGAATTTAATCATCTTCGACCATAAACCATTTTCCGTTGTAGAAGGGAAAGAATTTACACAGTTTATGAAGGAAGTTGTTCCCTTATACAAAATTCCTTCTAGAGAAACATTTAAAAAACGTGCAGATGAAAAATACAAAGCCATGTCAGAAGTTTTTAAAAATTATGTAAAAGCAGCACAACATTTCTGTCTTACATGTGATATATGGACAGAGACAACGTAAAATATATATCTTTTGTCGGAATAACCATTAATTTTTTTAAGAAAAGTCTAAACTTACGAGCGGAACATTGGGAGTATTTGAGTTGTTTGAAAGACACACAGCAGAGTATATACAAAGAAGACTTACAGAGATATTTGATGAATGGTGTATTTCCATGGATAACGTTACTGCTATAGTTAGTAACTGACAATGACAGCACTGTTATGAAAGTTAACAGGGACATGTTTGGTGATAAAAAAATAATACCATGCTTTGCACACACAGTGAATTTAGTTTTCACCAATTCATTGGATAAAGACAAAACTTCATCCCTGATCATAAGCAAAGTACGAGAAATCGTTAAATATATTAAACGTAGTGTCAATGCCAGTGATGAACTGCGTAAAAAGCACAAGGATGCTGGGGTGAAAGAAGGCCAGACAAAAAAGCTAATCCTCAATGTACGCACACGTTGGAACTCCACGTATTATATGTTGGAACGTTTTATGGAGCTCATTTCAATGATAGGTGCAATACTTTTTTGCCGTTCCGATGCTCCACCGATGATAACATCTAATGAAATGGGCTGCCTGCGCGAAATTGTGCATCTTTTACAGCCATTTGAAAAATTTACTAAAATTTCCGGACAGCATTATGTCACTGTAAGCAGTTATTCCACTTGTTAGCTGTTTAAGGGGAATGTTAGAAAACATTTTACCAACATTTGATAGCGCATTTACATTAAAAACAGAAATTGAGGAGGAGGTTACAAAGCAGTTTGATAGACTAGCAATGCTCATCCTTGGCAATTGCAACCACACTGGATCCACGTTTCAAACTGATTCATTTCAGAGATGCGACTGCTAAAGCTAAAGTCTTCACTTATATTAATAATTACTTGAACAATATTCAAACAATGGTTTCAAGAACAGAGTCTTCGGATGAATCTGAATGGGACGAAAACATGGAACATGATATATGGAGTTACCACAAGCAATTATCACATTAAAACATCAGAAATAGAACGGCCAACAAAACAAAAGTAGATTCAGAATTCCATGTGTTTGTATCATCACCAGTTACTTCTATAAAAGGAGATGCAATCGAAATTTGGGACGACATGCGAACACTATTTCCATGTTTATATTAAATCGCAATGAAATATTTGCCGATCGGATCGTGGTTATTTTCGGAAGCTGGATTGACAATTACTCAAGAGAGAAACCGCTTACTGGGCACCAGGTCGTCTAAACTGATGTTTTTAAATTAAATACTAAAAAATTAATGAAACTAAATACTTTCTACTGAAATTTTCTATTTCTTTCTACTTTTAATACCTCAAATAAATTTAAATAACATTATCTATTTATTTTATTTCTTGCCATACTAAAAATTAAGCCAATCAATATTATTCTTTAAAAACATTGTTCATAAACATTGATGTATCGTTCATAAGCATCAATGTTTTTGATATCGATGTTTTACTTTTGAAAAACATTGATGTTCCAACATCAATGTTTTTATGAGCGATGTTGCATCCCTACATGTGTGACAGTTGATATCACTGCATTACTCTTAAAAACAGTTACTAGCGTAATTTTATCTTAACAGAATTAATCCGTGAAAACATGCTGTTCCCCTTTTAATGCTTGTAATTTACATGGTTATTTACCGTACTGGCCTTAAAATTATTACGTTTCCATTGTGGAACGAGAGTAAAGTTCAAATCAGTATGAATATCTGGTTCTGGTCCGTACCACATCCATTAAACATACGTGTTTTATTTGCACAAATATTTGTTTGCTGACTTGAAACAAAGAAATTCCTGCAATTATTATGTTTTACCTGTTTTTCGACATGAGTAATTTAAAACAAATATTGATTGAATTATCAAAAATAAATTACGTGGTTGTTAACAATTGCAACGTTTCACGACAACTAGTTGTGTATACTAGCATTTGAGATTAGGGAGTGTCTGTTTACCTGCTCTTGGCGCTACCAAATTTTGGTTGTACCAGTTTTAAGATAATTTTTTTCACAGATAAACAATACTTCCAAATATATTTTTGTTTTCGGACAGAATATCTGATCGATGGATACGGGTAAATTAATGATTTAAGGGCGTAGCATGCAGGTTATTTTAACATTGTTTATATAGGATATTTGTTGGGAACATCCAAAAAAATCAACAGATACGGGAATCTACATAAACGGAAACGCAACAATGAGGTTTCGCTGTATTAGGGTAATGTATTGTGAGTAAAATGGTACCCCAGTTTTGCAAGTAAGACTTATGAGCGAGTTAACATTAACAAAAAAGCAGACTGCAGCATCATATATGTGCCTAACAGCAGCAGTCACAATATGGCCGGTGTTTACATTTTCTGCAAAGAAATTACATTTTAGATAGTTTTGTTTGATGAAAAATGAATTAATTTCGTAAGGTGATGTATTCTGAACAAAACAGTACCCTAATTATGGAGAAAAGACTACCGAGCGATTTAAATTATCAGAAAAGAAATGTTCTATGTTACTAAATTAATATTTCAACGTGTCAACATCTTTACTTGAAAATTATAATTCATAATCATAATCAGTGTATATAATGTGTATATATATATATATATATATATAAGATCCATCTATTAAAAGAAAAGTTATTTTAATTAGTAAACGTGTTATGATTAAAATGTGGTAAACTTTGACTTACTCAGAACAATAATTCTATGATAAAAAAGTGGCTGTAATGGGTAGTACTGAACAACACAATAGCAGTACAAACATTACAACTTGTGAAATTGAATACAAGATATTAACACTTAAGATAAAAAAAGAAGAGGCAGAGTTTTTTTCTAGCTTATGGCGTGCATCAGTGTCGACATTGGTTGGCGCTGCTGTCTCAGGACAGGGCAAGAATTGTGCCGTATTGTGCATGTGTATCTCGGGTATAGCATGGAAAAGAAAACTGCACCAGCGGAGGCCACGCTGTTTGACGACCTTGCTCACATGCAGTGCGTCGGTAACTGTAAATGGTAATGAATTTCTGGTTGGTTTCTTTTATTTTCACCATGCGACACATCGGAGGAGTGTAAAGCCCATACAACATGTATTGTTTTTGAATGTTGCAGTTTTCAACTGTGTTTAAACAGGTGTGTGTGTGTGTGTGTGTGTGTGTTTTTTTTTTTTTTTTTTTTTTTTTTTTTTTTTTTTTTTTTTTTTTTTTTTTTTTTTTTTTTTTTTTTTTTTTAACATCCGTCCTTGTAAGTGAGGTTTCTTTATGAACTGGAAGCCATACAAACGAGATTTGGTTTTATCATTTGTCTTATAAGTGACTCAGCACAACAAAACAACACATGTTGACCAGTCAACCCTAGTTTTATGCTATGTCTGATGCAATGGTAAATCTTTTGACAAGTTTTTAGAATTTTTACCACTGGTCATTAAATCTGAATTTGTAGCAAATGCTGTACTGAAAGTGTTGGCAATGAACATCTTAGACATTATGGATTGCAGAGATCAAAGCTACAACAATGCAGCTAATATATATATTCCTAATCCCAAGCACAGATAAAAAGCCACTGTCAACTTGCAAAATACTTTCCTTACTATGCCCATTCTCTTAACTTAATGGGTGTAACAGCAGTAAAAGCATGTAGGCAAAGCTTTTTTTTTTCTCCCCGTCTCCTCCTCACCATTGTGCAAGTTGTATATGTAACTTTTCAATCTAAACTCAAGGATGACTGTCCGTTAGCGAAATCACTTTTGATAAATGATGTCAGATTGAGCTAATTCTTTCAAAGCACTGTAAAAGGTCGTATCGGATATAATGCTGACATTGAAAAACATATTCAGATGCCCAACCTACTGGGTCCTGTGGTTGTTTGACGTCAAGACTCCTNAAACAGCAGGGAGGCTGGAGTCACAGTTCTGACTGGGTTATTCTTTTGGGCAGTGGCGGCAGGTTTCAAGACCTCGATAACTTGGTGTAGGCCATGTCGGTACTGTGTATGTGGGACCTAGGTTCAGGCGTCTGACCACCCTGTGAGCGGCTGAGGGCCTGCTGGAATTTGCTGGTTTTTAGGCGGGGTGGGGGGTAGCAGTGAAACAGCTAGTGACACGTGCCAGATCAGACTCTGGTAACCTCCTGTTCTACTGGCGGTGGATCCCCTCTTTCAGGCAGCTTTCTCCTTCCAAGAGTAGACTCGGTGAGCACCCAATTTGAGATACCTCAGGCCTTCAACCAGGGCTAGCCTCTGCTTGGCCACTTTCTCCTGCCCAGCCCTGTGATGAGGTATAGAGGGAGTGACAGAATAGAGGTGGATGGCAGGTGTAANAGATACCTCAGGCCTTCAACCAGGGCTAGCCTCTGCTTGGCCACTTTCTCCTGCCCAGCCCTGTGATGAGGTATAGAGGGAGTGACAGAATAGAGGTGGATGGCAGGTGTAACATAGGGGTAGGCACGGCCTGAATGAAGTAAGGTGAGGTGTTGGATGGGGTAGGTAGGCCTGAACTGCTGGTCTTCAGCAAGTAACTTGGCGAGCAGGACTTCACTGGCAGACCCAAGCACATACTGGAGGTGCCAATAGTCCAAGGAAGGAAACCGCTCTCGTGCTATTCCAGGAGATAGGCTTCTCTAAGCATCGCGATGAGACAGTTCATCAAGCGGTCAAGCGGTTAAGGTTGGGAACAAGGGTTCTGGCTCACGACTACTCCTGCAAGAATGTAAGAGGTATGGTTGTGGAGCAAGACATAGCGGGAGCAAGATAGAGAAGTAAAGAGTGCTGGGAGTGATAATTCAACCAAATTTTGATTATGTCTATTTATTGACTGGTAAATAAACACACACAAACCAGCCTGTACCCTGTCCTTCAGCTGGTTTTCTGCTTCAAGCTGAAGGACTCGTCCACCTACTGACCCCTGCCAGAAGATCCCACAGTCAAATTCTGTAACCATTTCAAACAGTTTCTTCAATCTCAGGGTCTTTCTCATGAATTGATAAAACTTCTAACCCCAAAGAAATCCACCACACCTGTAAGGACAGGTGTGGTGGATTTCTTGCTTCCGAAAATCCACAAATAAAATCTGCCACCTCCAGGACGCCCCTTTGTATCTGGATGCAGCGGCCCCACAAAAAGAATCTCGGCACTTGTTGATGCTCACCTTCAGCCTTGGGTACAGATGCTCCCATCGTACATCAAGGACACTGGCCACTTCTTGGAATGTCTGAAAAACTTCAACACCATCCCTCAAGATGCTTATCTGGTTACTATAGATGCCACTTCACTGTACATCAATATTCCCCACTCATCAGGACTGTCTGCAATAGAATTCTGCAATAGAATTTTGCCTCAACCAAAGACACTCCCAACTGCATACCTTCCACAGTGTTTCTGGTAGAACTGGCAAGACGAACACTAAACAATAAAAGTTTCAGGTTCCAAGACAAACACTATCTCCAAATTATAGGCACAGCCATGGGCACTCACATGGGCCCCTTTTACACCAATCTCTTAATGGGTAAACTGGAACAAAACTTTCTGAGCCTCCAACCAATTCAGCCACTCTTCTGGATGCATTTTATAGATTACATTTTCATGATCTGGATTCAACTGAGAACAATCTCATCCACTTCCTCAACAACCTCAACTCACACAGTCTGCTTAAGTTCACCTGGACCTACTCTAAATCACATGCCATATTTCTGGATGTGGAATTAGCCCTTCACAATGGCAAAATTGAAACAACTGTTCACTTTAAACCAACCAACCTCTTTCAATACCTACACTTCGACAGCTGCCATCCATTCCATGCCAAAAAATCTCTGCCGTATAGTCTTGCCACCAGAGCTAAACGTATCTGTTCCACCCAAAATGACGTTAACAAGCAATATGATAAAATAGCCAAAGCATTCCTCGATAAAGGCTAGCCCAAATCCCTGGTTCACAAACACATTCAACATGCCACTTATACCACAGACCCTCAAACTAAGATCAGTAACTCAGATATCCCTCTGGTTGTCCCCTACCACGAGGGCATGGACAAACTCGGAACCATTCCCAATTGTGGACACACAATTCTGGCCTCATCACTACTCACTCAAAACGTGCTCTCCAAACCACCCATATTTGTCTTCAAACGACCCTCCAACCTTCGAAACAAATTGGTGCACCCCAAATTACAACCCAGTTTCACAATCAGTTATATCACCACCCCTAGGGGATCTCATCCTTGCAGTAGCCACATTGCAGCTCTTGTGCTATATACCAGTTTTCCACCTCCAACAGCAGGCTCACTAATCAGACTTATCCTGTGCATGGCAGTTAACAACTGCAACAGAAAATCTTATCTACCAGCTACAGTGCATTCACCGCAATGCAGAGTACATTGGCCTCACCACCAAAACTCTCAGACAGAGAATGAATGGCCTTCAAGCAGACACCAAACAAGCTATAGCTGGGGCAAACGTAAAATTGCAGGAGAAGCCAGTTGCAGCACTTGTAGCATCTCACAACCAGAACTTTGACTCCTGTTACACAACCAGAGTGGTGAGGGTCCTATCCCCTAATAATACTGCAGAACTGCATCGCTGGGAACTGGCCCACCAATACATCACTAAATCTAGACAGACACCTGGCCTAAACATAAAATAACCCCTCCGCCACATTTAAAATTTTCCACCTCACTCTAGTTTGCTTCTTGACCGCTAGGTTCACTGTTTGCCAACCACAACTCTCGAGACTGCAGTGTGTCACCGCTCGCCGCCTGATGCTGGTCTAGCCAGCGAAACATCGCAACCATGCATCCATGTGGAAAGTGTGTTGTGTCTTGTGTTTGTGTGTCTATTCATGAGTACCGCCCTGTGAGTACTTGTACATTCTGTCTATTTAAATATAGACTATTTTTACACTGATTTTATACATGGAAATCAATTGTGTGACATGCGGTAATTTTGAATCTTCCTGTTCGTAAACAAATTTGTTTATATCATTCGGAGTGCAAAGCAAAGCACAAAACATAAATTAGCCTACATGTTATTTTTTTTTAAAGAATTAGGTATAATGGTGCCTATTACACAAGGAATTTTAATCCTATGTAAGGAAAATTTGTATTATGTTCCACCAGTTTGAAGAAAACTGTGCAATATGTTACACCAACATTAATGTACTGAGCTCGTTGGTCAGTCACGATGGCCATTTTACATCCGTATAATTCGTGTGACATGTAAAACTGTATCTCTACATTGCAGATTTGTGAAATAACATGAATACGACTCAATAACAATTTTGTGTTGAGCACAGTAAATTATAATGTAAACACACTTAACTCTTTAGTTTAAAAAGTATTTTAAGAAAGAGGCTATTAATAAGTGTTACCCTACCAAAATATACCTCACATTAGTAGTTTTGCCAGCTTTCAGAACATAATCTATACCTGCCACACATCTGGAAGTTTGATGTTTGTTGCAAGGCATATTATGTGTACGTATATCATGGCCTGACACATTTGAGTTATGAGAAAAACGTGTTGCTGTTTTTATTGTTTTACATTTGAATAAAATAAAATGGCAACTTTTGATTCACTACTAAATGCAGGAAGACTTGAACAGAAATGCAGAATGCATGCAATATGTTGATAATATAGCTTGTAAGTTAGAGTTTTAGGGTGGTATTTTTTAAATATTTCATTTGCTGTCCTACAAACTCCTCATGTGTAAGAAAGTACTGCCTCTTAAACCATTTTTTTAAACTGAGCTTGAATTCATGAACAAAGTTTGTGATGCGTTAAGAGTCCAATAATTTTCTGACTGCTGTGTGCCAGGCTACAAATGAAAAAACATGGTTATGAAATAAGAATTGTTCTGTTTATTCTGCATAGGCATGCTTTGTTCTGTTGTGACATGAAATTATTAAACTGTTATTTTTTATGCACATTCATTCCAGTTATGAAAGTTTTATGTTAATGGCTAAAATGGATCTGCAAAAAAATCAACTATCAAAAATACAAGTACACTCTAGCAAAATATTTTACATTGTTGCGAAACATATGCGTTCCTATTTTATTTGCAATGCAAATTATAATTTTTCGTCAAGTTCTGTATTTTGTACATTGAGTAGAGTGCTCTATTGGAAGCCACCGTACTTCTGAATTATAGCTCTAAAAATATGCATGATAATTTTTTTAAGCAAAGAATTATTTACAAAAGTCAACAACATAAAATATATGAATCATGAAATGGTAAAAAGACCCCAAGTCTATTGATTATGGTTAATGTGTGTGTGATAAACTGAAGACTGTTAATCTTTTGCATGTATAATATAAAAAAATGTAATGGAATGGTTGATTTTAATGTACAGTCACCTCTCAATTCTATGACTCTTCACGGTTCCAAGGAAAAGGATTGTTATTTTTAGAAGGTCATTATTCCAAGGGTCTTAGAATCAAGAGTTGACTGACTGTATGTTAAAGTGTGTAAAATCCATGGATCTTTACAACAGTTCATCAATATTGAATGTTGTGTATCCATGAAGGATTTAAAAAGGAAGGTATTAGTTGTGTTCATTTCTTTTATAATAAAAATATTTTTGCTCACAGCTCAACGCTAACATTACCACTTTGTCTGCAGCTTTCATTACATTAAAACATTGTTACTTCTTCATTCTATAGCAAATCGTTCATTTACAATACTGTATTTACCCTAAAATAATGCTGTGATTTTTACCAAATTTGCTGTAGCGAAAAGCAGGAGTCTCATTATAATCACGAATTTACGTCTACCAGATCAGAGAATGTTGTTTGTAACCAAGTCGGACGCACCAATAATAATAGGTCAGATGTTGGCAAGGTCATGGCGTGAGCGAAGCGGTGGAATGCGAACCAACAGCACTAGTAGTCCATTGGCCATGCTGTTGAGTTATCAATTTTTTTCATGTCTGCTGACTGCCGATTGCCTACTGCCGACTGCCTACTGCCTACTGCCGACTGCCTACTGCCTACGTGCTTCTGTACTCTGTTCTGTGGTGGTGTGCTTTGTTTATACAGCATGTCTAATACATGCTTGTTTTTTTATCCGAGTCAAAGATTACCATGTCGCTATTGTAAAAGTGAATACTTTTTTAAAAATTATGAAACTGATATGGTTGAAAAGCGGGGTACGATTAAAAAGTGATGTCAAAAGGGTTGCGGCACAGCCATGATACTAACTTTAAAATTATTGTGGCAAATTATGCAGTGCATGATACAGTTTGAAGATGTACTAAAGGTGTTCTTCTTCAGTGCAGCACAAGTTTTTTTTATACCATCACATCAATGAAAGTCATGTTACTATACAGTATTAATTTAATGTAAATAATAGTGAGAAAACGTTAAGTAGTTCATATAAAATGTTATGTTCAGACAGGTTCTAATTTTAGCTGTACACCAAGCCAAGTTGTTGAGATTTAATATTTTTTAATATGTTTTAATGTATTATTTCCAGTGCCATGTAAAACCTTTTTCTAGACACTTTAAGTCTTAAGAGTTGGGGGTCACGTTATTTTAGGGTAAATACGGTAATAATGTGACGGACATAACCTTCACACTTGTTGGTTTCCCTCATAAACCTGAATGTGTTGTTATATTTCTTGAATAAGTATGTAATTTTATTCCTTAGGTCTTTTTTTCTTTATTTTGTCATTGACAGCTTCATTCATATATGGGATCAAGAATATGTTGGACATTCATTCTGTTAACACTATCACGTGCACCTAATTATAAAGCACTCATACATGTATTTACATCAAAACAGCAAAAAACTGAACTTCAGTCCTTTTACCATTTCATGATTCTATTTTATTATAGAAGTGCTCAGAAGTTGTTGCTGCAAATTTTTATTACATAATACCAGTAAGGGAGAACTGATTGCTGTTGAATGTTTGTCAGAGAAAGTAGTGCTGGAATAACGTAGAAATGTATAGTTTTGTTTTCATAAATATTTCATTGATCATACTATAGGCTATTCATGGTAAAGTGAGAATGTTTTGAAGTCCTGCTTAGTTTTTAGGTTTTTTCTTCTCTGTTTTCAGGCAATTTGTATCTTTCTGTCTTGTGTAAATATAAACATTGCCACATGTTTTATTTTTTAAACATGTTTACATTTCACTGCTCAGAAAAGTATAGTCTTAAAGGTATTTACCCAATAAACAGACAAGTGATTAGTAATGTAATGCATCAGTATTATAAATTCCTGTTATTTAATATCTATATATGTAACATTGGTTTGTGAATATTGATTGCTTATTTTTATACGTTATAGTTCCTCGGTCTTTAGTGAACTCTTTTAGATAAAATGTTTAATTATGTTGCTACAGTATTTAGCTTGTCAGAAAGCAGCCATATCGTAGCAGTAGTAAAGTGAAAAAAAATATCTTTAAAAACTTTTAAGTAACATCAAGGCAAATTTTTTAAGTGTGAAATACTTTTCAAAGTGGCGTAAATTAATTTCTGTTGAAATACACACACACCCATAACTAAAAAACAAACATTAATGAAATTATAGTCATTTTTTAATTACACTTGAGAATCTTCCTTGTAACTTGTGGCATATAACTGTTTCTTGCAGTTCTCCCCTTCTTCCCAAAATGAGTGGCATGCGTGAGGTTTGTTGTGATAGTCTTTTACCTATTGGATTAACAACATGTCAACAAATAACACCACTGTAATAAATAGAGTTAAAGTTTCATCCATATTTGCTTTATATTGTTGTCACTTGCATTTAGGCATAATGAGAGTAATAAAAATATTGAAATATTTAGTAGCTTTGTCATGGTCAGAAAGTAATTTGGAATACAAAGACAAAACATAAGATACATAACAATTCATTAATAAACTATATAATATATGATCTTTTGCAGCAGTCTCCAAGATAATTCTATTTTAATGACTTTGTGTTTGTGTTAAAAATTGTATTCCCTGTTTGGCAAACAGGTGTTTTACTGTGGAACAGACAGCATATGCTATCTGTAGGTGGCAAGTTGAATGTCTAACATTAAACTGGAGGATTTTGTACATGCAGGCACCAATTAAATTTTGAAATTATTAGAAACAGAAATACAATATTAAAAAGGTTTCTATACGACATTCATAAAAAACGAACCAATTTAATTTGCCACTAATTAACATAATTTATCGATAATATATTAATACATTGAACTACTTTTCGTAATTCACTACCAACTTTACAGAGGTGTAGAAATATACACAGTAATGGGCAGTTGATTTTTTTTTTTTTTTTTTTTTTTTCAAATGTTGATTTCGAAAGTGCTCACTTTACTGTGAACAGTCTATATAAAATTATGCAAGTGTAATAATTATAGCTTCAATTTTTTTCTTCCAGGGAAAGGTTAATACACCTTTTGGCATTACGACCATTTAAGAAACCAGAGCTGGTGGAAAGGATTACGAAAGGTACATACAGTTTTAACATTTTAGTTATGTCCCATTGTTGTAATTTAAGTGTATGTTTTGGGGTGTAATGAATAGAGTACATACTAAAATATTACGTTAGTATTTATTGTATAGTAATACATTTTATTCAATCAGACCATATTATTAAATCCAAGAAGTTTTGATGAATAACAACTGTGAATTTTGTCCTGTATATCTTGAACAAAAGCACTGCAGTTCATTATTTAGTACACTATGTAATTAATTTTTAGCATATTTTTACAACTATATAACATTTGCATAACTATATTATTCATTGTAAGCAAACACTTAATTTAGTGACTTCCTTTGCAGAAGGGTGCCGTGAAAAGGACAGAAGCAATATCATGAATGTGGTGAAGACTGTCTCGTTCATGCGAGACAATACTTACCACATCCAGCGACATGTGTGGAGTGATGTGCAGGATGATTGGCCGTTTTACACTGAGCAGGAGAGACAACTTATGAAACGGTAGGTAATTTGCAGCTGCAAAATATGCAATAACATCCTAGTTTGCATGCATCAATCAGAAGTGCTCAGTTTACTGGGCCATTTATTTTGCCATAAATTTATTACATAAGGAAACGCCAGTTTTTATGTTCATTTTCTGTTTGTTGCAGACAAAATGTATTTCAAGTACATCACTAAATATGTCACTTTGATCATGTTGGTATCAGGGTGGCTATAGGCAGGGAAAACCGGGAATTATCTGGGAAATTTATAAAGCCAAAAAAAATCTTGGGAATGTCAAGGAATTTCCACATAATGCCAAGGAAAGCTTCTTGATAGAAATCTGGAGACCTGTAATTCTCACACATAGAAACCTTTCTTAAAATTGTGCAGGCAATTATGCAAAAAAAAAAACGAACAGCTGATTTTTTTTAGACCATGTGATAAAGAATACAACTTAATGTACAAGAAACTTGTTTTAGTTTCATTTTGCTTTCCATGCGATTTTATATTGTCTATTTCATATAAGTGGGGTAAAATGTGGCAGACAATGTGACCAACCTACACAGTATGTAAACATTAAGTGCTCTCATTTGTGAAGTATTGTATCAACTGATGAATTACTGCAGGATGTATATTGGTTGATGCCTATGGAAAAAAATAGTACTCGGAACTAAAAGTTGTAATTTAAAACTGTAATTATATTTACAAAACATTTATGATTTAAATTAGGTTTTTAAATTAATATGCAATTTTTTTTTATAATTTCTGGGGAATTGGCACATTTTGTTTTTTCATTGAAGTTAATTCAAAGTTATAATAATTTGAATCTTAACTCCGTACAAGCAAAATTTTCGACTGCTCCGTCAA
Source organism: Clitarchus hookeri (assembly GCA_002778355.1). Lineage (NCBI taxonomy): Eukaryota > Metazoa > Arthropoda > Insecta > Phasmatodea > Phasmatidae > Clitarchus > Clitarchus hookeri. Next base: position 710,091 of record NQII01000037.1, read on the forward strand.
ATAATATGCAATTGAAAATGTCACACTCTAGTTAAAGAACTGCAGAACAATACCGTCTCATGAAAGAGGTTAAAGTAAAGTTGTCCCCCCTCCTTTTCCCCTTTGTCATTACAAAAGTAAAACTGGTTGGAATGCCAACCTAGCTATAATATCCTACATTGATTACTGGACGAAGTTAGCTAATGTCAGTCTTTCAGTGCCTGCCATGATAGGGAACACAAGGAAAATGCAATTGAGCATTGGATCATAACATTTGTTTACAAATGTTTTCTTAGGGATGAGTCAAATCCAATTTTTGACCAAATATGAATCCATTGTTGAACCCTTTAAAATATACTTGAATCTCAAACCTGAATCCAAATCCATGTTACCAAAAAAATTTGTCTAATAAATATATATATATATATATATATATATATATATATTCCACAATTCGGGTAAACTGGGAACACAGTTACAGGTAATTCTAATAGTGAATGCATAGACGTACCAAATAAATCACTAAATGCAATAATGACATGCAGGGTATACGACTGAAAATATGACATTGAAATACACTTTGTATTAATACTGCATATAGGCATACCTAAGAAATGCAAAGGGCAGTTACATACGACTGTATCTTTCAATGGGCACAGAGGTCTCCGAAACAACATATAATATACTGGTAATACATCAAATGAAAACTAAAAATCTAAGCTGTTGTAAACTATACTTTATAGTAAAAAAATTGCACACACATTTAGAATGAGAAAATATTTTACACATATTTAGAATCAGAAATAATTGGATACATATTCAGAAGATCAATTAAATTGAAATTACACACCATGGAACAACTAACCCAATCATGCTACATCATATATACAGGTCATGAAAACTGAGGCACAAGTAAAATCACTGTAGTCACATTAAGTCTGTGTTAAAATTATACAAAACAGCAGCCAAGGTCACACACTGCAAGGCAAACCTTTCATAATAAAAAAGTTGTTAAACACAAGCATTTTATGTTGTTCAGGGTCCAACCTGTTTCTTTTTTTGGTCTAATATAATGCCAGTTGCACTAATAAACTTTCAGCAAAAACTGTGATATTTTTTGACAGTTCTGAGAGTTTTGGGAACAAAGTTTTGCAAGACTTTCAGTACTTGAAAACATTTTCATCGGGCTTTAATGGTACTTCTTGCAAATACGTGTTGACCTCCTCTTGAGCTAAAACGGTTTCAGTAGGTGGATTTGCATATGTAGAATCAAAAAATTGTGAATAATATGTCCTCATTCTATGTAGTCGTGGCAAGATTTTTTGCGTCGCACAAGTGCATGCATATTAAATTGTGCGGTAAGTGTAAATATAGTTATATATCTTTAACATATAAAAGTTTAAATTTAACCTCTTACCCTTGGATCATTTTGTACTTCACTGTTCGAAATCACACTGAGCTATTTCACTGTATTAATATGTGCTTATTTAGCCTTTTCAAAGTTTCCCATTTCAGTGAATACTCATCCCTTAATTCTTGGGACAAGGAGGAGCTGAAAACAACACACCTACTTATTGAGCAAGCTGTTATGCCAGAAATATTACATAATACTGTTACGTGGATGCGTGAGGGGTGTATCAGAGTTCATGAAGGATAGAGGTCTTAATAAAAATAAAACAACCTTCCCGTGGGCTCTCTGGTGTGCGGGGGTGGCAGTCCTCTGATGTCCTCTGATGCCATCTCTCTCTGTGGCTATAGCAGGCCTCTCTGTCTCATAATGTGGGGTTACATCGGCAGCGTGATCTTAGGCACTTAGCTGGGCCACTTGACTGGCTTCTATCATACGTGGGGGGGTTGACGTGACGTTTGACATAAAGGCGAAACTATCTTTGCTGACGTGTCCGTGGGGGGCCCCCCCGCGTCTAAGGACGTGCTGGTAGGCTCTGGTAGCAAGTCGTTCAGCGTTCAGACCCCGCTTGGGGTAACGTGATGACACGTGAAGATGAGGTGAAGTCGTGTTTAAATAAATATCAGTACGTATCGTGCAAAAACATAAATTGGCATTTGTTTAGGTTGTCATAAAACATGTCGAATTAAACTTGTTATTAAAGTTTTTGATATATCAATATAAGTTACAATTGGATAATTGTACATTTTTTATAACATTAACATTGCAGTGTGCAAGTTTTTACAATATAAATATAAAGAGGATATGTTTAACCTTGATAGCATCAGCAGAGATACTGAGATCTACAATAATGAATAGGTTAATTCAGCAAAAATAACTTTTACAGCTGAAAACATGAATAAAAACCATTAAGTTATTTAATGAATTCTTTTTTTATGTTTTTATAACCTACAGATTACTTACACGAAAAAACACAAGTAAATGAAACCAGTTTTTATAAGATAATAATTACAGGGTCTTGTTTAGGCAATTAAATTTTTGGCCTAATGGTACAATGTGGTACTGTTGATAATTTTTTTACTTCTGTCATTTGCAAAATAGTTTTTTTTTATGGTTTCATTTGTTTTTATATATATTTCTATTCTGTGTGGGAATAATGCTGGTGATGCATACTATTGCTTCAATTTTTTTAGGTATCATAGTAACAGTTTCACAGAAAACGTGTGTGTATTTATTCCCAAACCAAATATTAGTTTTAAAGTTAGGCCTCTACTGTTAAAATTATTCTTTAAAATTACTAATATGAACACAGATAACCTTCAAAATGCTAATATTATCTCTCTTATAAAAGTTTTTTTTATGCAATAAAATAGCTTGAGCTAAAGTTTGAGCTCGAAGCTTGGAAACTTTTCAGTAGGCTTGCTTGAGCTCTGCTCGAACTGAAAATCCCAGCCTTACGGACCTTTGTAAATTTGGCGTTTAAATAAGTTTGATAGTCAACCATGCTTGCACAGTTTTATTTTATTTTTCTGTTGTCCTTGTGAATTTAAATGTTGAGTTGCTATGTCCAAACACAGGAAAACTATATTTAACGATTCGTGGCTCTTAGATCCTTAGTTTCGTGATTGGTTGCGGGATTACCCAGACAACCCATACACGGTTGTGTGCTAGTTTCGCTACACAAAATTTATTGTGAACAACATGGGGTAATGAGCATTTAGAAGTCTTGTCTGGGCAAGAAATATCAATCAGCTGTAGCCACCATTATAAGCAAGACTATTTAACTGCCTGTTTACTTGAAAAGAAAACTACTCAAAAGAAAAGAATTATCTTGTTTAATGTGACTCTAGTGTAGGAACATCTACTGCTACTGCTGGAATGACATTACAGGTTAGCTTTAGGATAGATTTTCTTGTTTTTTCAAAGATGTTTAACTTGAGCATACGTTGTTTTTATTTGACTTAATATAATTTTTAATCTTACATTTTTTACTCAACATTATACAAATTAAGGTAATTCAAATTGCTTTTATGAAATTAGATCCAATCACTGAAGTGGGTTAAATTTTAAACAGTTTCTTTGCCATGTATCTAATGATTGGTGCAAGAACAGTGAAACTGTTGATAATTGAAGGGTCTTGGTGGTGGTGGCTGTGGTTGTGGTGGTTGTTTTAATATTTACGGTGTAATGACGCAGTATGCTTAAATTTTCGGGACATGGGTGTAAAATTCTTTCGTGTGTATTTAGCTTTGGAAAGCTTTGTAATATTTTGTCAGGTTTCAAGTTAAAGCCGCGGTGGTTCGTTTCCCGTGTTTGTTTGTCGAGCAGACGTGTGGACATCTGCTGTTTACGTTGTAACAGGAGTCCGTTTACCGTCTAGTTTCGAAAGTTGTTGTTTTGGTTATGCGGCCGTTGCGGGTACAATAACATGTTGTGAGCGCGGGACACAGCGTAGTTTTGGATGACGCTACTGGCAGATGCCGGAGGCCATGCGCTTATCTTAGGAGAAGGGGTAGATAGGCCTGCCTAATATATACTGGTGGTGCCGATCGCCTAGAAAAAAAAGTAACCAACCGTCGAAGAAGACGCATCGGGCGTGAGAAGACGCATCAGGCGTGAAGAATTTCACCCACACCGGCAAGCACCCGCGACCGTAAGATCTTTGGTTCACATTTATTTTTCAGTTTAACGTCACTTAAATTGTATCAACTTATTTCCGCCGGTGTGGGGGGTCGTTAGGGTGCCAGGAGGAAACGAACATCCCTCCTGCCTTCGTAACTTAGTCTTGCGAGGCAAGTTTGAGACATTAATAAACTGTAAACTACTGTGGCGCTGTTTTCTGCACTGGTATAACTAATTATGAAAGTTCGTACTCTGCAAACTGGAAAGTCGTCTGTGCATTGTGAAACTTCAATGATAAATAAAGTATAAAGCAAACTGATCTGGAACTTCTTCTTTTTAATTAATCGACGTCACCTGGTACTGAGTCTCGTATTCTAATCATTCTAGTATTCATAATTTTGTTGTTAATGAATACGTCAATAAGTCGGGAATCTAGTAATGTATACAAACAGCGATGACTCGCAGTTCTCTGCTAGCTGCTTAAAAATGAACCAGTCTTTTTAAATTTTGTTTCCTGATACTGACATTGCATAGATAATATAGATAATGCAACTGGGAAAGGCAAAAATGGCATACACAATTTAGCACGGACTGGCGCCATATTTTCACGATGAACTTGTAGAGTTGTGTTTTCAGTGTCCTCAGATAGTGGTGGCATTTGATGAATCATAGTGATGGATAAAGTCTCTAAAACTCGGGTTGAGTCGAGCTAATAAAGATACTCTCGTAATTTGAGTAAAGTTTTTTCCCAGCAGGCATCGAGCTACTGAACGTGCAAGTCGAGTCACAGTATTTTTAGGTTATAAACAAACAAATATTCACACCTAGCAATCACTTTTCGCAAATCAATTTTACGTTGCTAAACCATTAAAGTTGCATCATAATGATAACAATTCTGCTACATGCATTGACGCTCAGTTGTTGTTTGTGATCTTCCGCAGCAATAAAAACAGACGAGTCATTACATGCCGCTGTCAATTTCTTGCTGCCTAAATAGTGGCGCCGCCGCAGAGGGCGACAGATAATATAAAGGTCGACAAGTAGAGTGTCTCAGCACTACACAAATACATACCATGTATTTAAACATGAAAAGCCTCTTTATTTCATTGCACGTCACACCTTCAGCAGAAATATGCGTAGAAATGCAGTACACTTACCATTATTATTTTAATAATTACGGTTTTTATAACGTATGCACAAAAAAAGAACTATGAACAAACAAAATATTGTAATGTGAACTGCTTGTCCGCTCACTTTGCAACATACAGACAGACCAGCCTGAAAGCTACCCTCCCCACTCCTGTAACTGTTATTTTATTTTTATTTTCCTATCAGCATCAAGTGACTGACATTACTATTCTGTAGTCATTGACTACGGAAGGTAGAAAAGGTACAAAAATAATTGTTAGAGGAGTGGGGAGGGTAGCTTTCAGGCTGGTCTGTCTGCATGTTGCAGAGTGAGTGGACAAGCAGTTCACATTAAAATATTTTGTTTGTTAATAGATAATGACTACTAGTCATTAACTCATCAGCAGGATGGAAAAGGCAGCTCTATGAATCTTTTAACCAAGCAAAGGATTATTCTTATTTGTAGAAAATTGTCCCAAACTTTTTCTTTGTAAACCATAACTGTAAGTGGAGGAAGTTATAGTTCATTCACTGTTACTTCCAACTTTTCTGAAGCACTGCTAAAGTTCTATTTTCAGGATATTCATCCACCTCATTCAAACAAAGCTTAACAGAGTCAAGAAAATTAGGCTGCATCAAAGGCATTTGTGGGCACTCAGTGTAATAATTTTTTGCGTAAGAACTATTTCTAACTATAGTCGGTTCACGACTGGAAGGGACTTCCTTGAAACCCTGCTAAAGATCTACTTTCAAGTTCATTTTGTATCCTCCTGCCAAAGGTAAACAAACCTTGCCATGTGGCAGTCATATGGCAATGTTTACATGCAATGTTTACATTTCTGTGTGTGTGTACATGTGTTTGTACATCCACGTACCCATTATAAACGTCATGTATATATTATTAATGGATATTCCACAAGCTTAAAGTTTTTAATCTTGAGAATTTCACATAAAAGAATATGCGATGCCAGCGAAAAACATTTCATTCTATAAACCCAAAATGCAAGTATTTTGATGAATCGATAGTTGTTGTCTATTTACAATTGATTTTTAATGACTTTCGATAAATTCTCGCACATTGAAGGCAAGATCATCAGTATTAATCAAAATTGCTACAGACGTTAAAATGGCGTGGTGGTAGACTGAGTCGTATGTTTCGCGCAATTGTAAAACGTTATTTAAAAATGGTTGTGACAGTTTTTGACAGGACGGCAGTGTTTGCGAGTGAAGGATTCTACGTCTTCGACAATGTGAAAACAATTCTTATGTGCAAACACTGCAACGTTAGAATAAAGTGGCAAAGGAAAGACACGTGCACGAAACACACAAAAACAAAAGTAATCAATACAACGAGAAAGTGAGCACAAATTAAAATCATACGGTATTAAAACCCAAATAATAAAGAGCGGATATTAGTAAAACAAGACAAATAAATGAATTATTATTGGTTAAACAAGATAATCGCACAATTTCTCTGGCACGTGTGTCAACCACACCCTGCCAACAACACAAGGAACGAAGGTTAGTAAACAAATGGCCGCGTTACTTTCACCTTGAGCATAATCATGTTACTATGCAAGAAACGTTTAAATCTAAATACGTTAGCATCACGTCATTAATAATTGGCATAATAAGATAAAAGTCTTTTCGACACTCATTTGTAAGCGATAAATTAACAATTACGTTAAAACTTTGGAACTATATCCTCTCTTTGTGCTGGCAACCTAACGACATAACTGTATCCGTGCTCGCCGCTGTTTGTAATGTTATATGCATGTCTCTAACGGCTAGTGTGTTTTTTCATAGGTTGATTTTCAAAAGTTTCTTCCCGTCGTGAACCGACTATACACACTTGTTTACTCCGTTTTTATTCTTATTAATTATAAATGAAAGATTATAACTTAAGTTCATTTTAACCAAAAATAAGGTGTTTTTTTTTTCAACGTTAGCACAAGATTTTATGCTTGTGATAAGACATATTTAGGAAATAACCAAAAATGTCATATNTTTTTTTTTTCAACGTTAGCACAAGATTTTATGCTTGTGATAAGACATATTTAGGAAATAACCAAAAATGTCATATATGGTTATTTTTCAAAGGTTTGATTTAAAAGTGTGAAGAAACTACAAATAGACTATATAAGGGTCAGGCATTATACCAATGCACATAAATACACATTTACATTTATGGTGCAAACTCAATTTTAACTCAAATGTTTTCCGAACTCAACTTGACACATTTCATACAGCTTGACTCAACTCAACTCGAAGCGGTAAAAATCAAATTCATCCATCAGTAATGAATCATTAAATTAAGTTGCCCAAAATGGCCAGATGGATGTTTCAGTGCAGTTTTGGAACAAATGTATAAACCAAGTGTCAACACGTTATTTAAAGTGAGAGTTTTTGGCCCATGCTATGCAAAATGACCACATGACTGCATTTTTTAATGCTATTTCTGAGCTGAAAGGTGGAAAAATCTTCAATTGTCAATGAATGGACCCAATGTTAACTTAAAAAAATTTCTGCATGACCGTATATGGGAAGTTGTGGTCTTCATACTTCATTGTGCATTCAAAACTGGCATAAATATAACAGAGTAGCAAATAATAGAATTTTTGTTAGCACTTTATTGTTTGAGTTTCCAAAATAAATGTTGTGCTGCACAATGGCTTGAAGAAACAGGTAGCAGAGAGAGTTGTAGTTACTTCAGTGTGTTCAAACTGTAGCATCTCCTGTGAAAGACAAAATGCTCACAGCTAAACTTGGTTTCTTCGTTTTTGTTGCAGGAAAAGTTTAATCTTTTATGTGTAAGTTTGAAGATGATGCATATCCTATACCTTTACTTTTGGTTCTGTGAATAATGTTATGTATTATTTGATGACAATGTTTGTAAAAGCAGAAGTTCTTGCAGCCACAAAGTCTGTAACATAGATATTTTGGACAGGAACAATTTACAGCATATGAGTAGTATGGATGTTGGTAATGCTACTAAAGAAGCTGTTAGCAAGACAAGTAATGCCACTGAGAAGATATGCTGTTGTTTAAATGAGATTGTAGAATTTGTTTGCAGATCTGCAGTAAGTTGCTTGATCGCTCTCCTCAAAAATTTAAGTTGACAACACCATATTTTTGGATCCAGCAATTTCTTTACTTCAAGCCATGCGTGGTGAGCGATTGAAATGTTTTTTACAGACCCTGGTGGCAAACAACTTGATCTCTGGCATAAAAGCTGATAGTGTAGAGTGTCGGTTTAAGTGTGTTATCTGCTGAATTTCTGGAGGAAAAAAAAGTTTGCATTTTCAATTAAAGAACCCAGGCTGGGCACTGTGGTTGGTATGGTTCCTGAGACTGGTGATTACCAGGATTTGACATATGTCTTGAAAATGGCTCTTATTTTGTCACATGGTAACAGTAGTTGAGAGAGTTCTTAGTCAATGAAGAATGCATTGTGGAAAATCAAAAGGAGATATCACTTACAGCAGAAAGGCAAGTGTATGATGCGGTTTTGGCATTAAGATAAGAGGAGAAGTTAAAGGCAACAAAGAAATTGATTCATTTTGCTAGAAATGTTCAAGCTCTCTATGCAGATGCACTTGAAAAGCAAACTAAAAGAGAAGATGATGATGAAAGTGAAAAATAGTGGGGAAAAAAGCGAGCTGCAGAAATAGAAAGATTTAGAATCTTAGAAAAAGAATCTGTTGGAAAAAGCTTTGATTGAAAATGAAATAACTGCTTTTACTAAGTGAAAATGTTTAAAGTTCCGTATTTTTTTGATGGAACAGAGTTTAAAAACTCATCATTTTAGATAAGTGGACTTTGATGTATAGTTTGATCATTTAAATATTTCAGTGATTAAGCTTGTTAGAAAAGAAGTATTTTTCAAAACCTTTATTTTGTGTGGTTCAAGTTATAAAGATAAAACTATGCATGACTCGTAGCTGGCAATTTTTTTTGTTTCTCAGACTTCAACTCAGCCCGTGTGATGTCACGGTAGCCCACAGAGGAACGAACCCAGAGTCAGCTGCATCCAGAGAACGACTGATGAACTCACATTTGTCAGTTAAAGAAATTTGCACGTCAGTCATGCGACCCTACCTAGCCAGGCGAACATTCAGTGTGATTACGACTGTCAATTGTCTGTTTTGCTCCTCGTATATAGGTTACGTTCACCTTCACGAAAGAACACTGTGTTGGAAACAGGTGGCGACTCCCGGAAATCGCCTGTCAGTTACAAAAAGCATGTGAACTGTCGCGTGTCTACGAAAATAAAAAATAAACAAGTCCACGAGTGTCTGACGTTTTATTTTTTTACTGTGACTGCAAGAAAGAACAAAGCTGTAATATATATATATTTTCTCGGTTTGCAGTGTGTTTATTATCGTTTTCTATTTTTAATATATGCGAGACACTTTCTTAGTTATTTCTGAAGGTAGGTAGTTTAAGCGTAGGCAATGTAGAAAAGCATAATATTTTACTGTGTATTTGATTTTGCAACCAACAACGATATAGCTAAATACGTAGTATCATTTTTTCTTGTAATGAGAACAGTAGTTGTAAATATAAAAATATTTTACACAAATGCAAATAATATTTTGGAAAAGTATATATCCTTAATTACATTCACAAAATATTCTCTTTTATAAACTACAAATATTTGAATTACTCAATTCTTTTGAAGTAATTTGGTATGCTGTACATAACCTCATTTGAGTTCACACTTCAAACATTTTATTAAACTTGTTGACTTTACGAAACCATTTTACTTTAATATAATTATTACGTATACAGTGAAAGCCTTTTAATAAGTTTTCCGAGGGACCAAAAAATTTAAACTTGTTAAGAAAGTTAACATCCTAAAAGGTTCAGCATAAAAAAAGTAGATTGAACTGGTGCTAATGAACTGAAAAAACATTCAACTTGCCAAATAAAGCTGCATTTGCATAAGGAGAGACTACAGTAAATACCGGTCTCAATTTTAGAATTTAACAGAGTTGGGAAGTTGTTGCCATACTCAAAAATGTTTCATGTTTGGATCTTATACTGTTGACAGTAGATACTAGCATACTCTCTGCCTCATGTAACTTGGCAAGATTCTGACAGGTCTGCTAAAGTAGCACCACTGTTTACATCTGACTATGTATTCTTCCGTCATCAGCTGATCAGCCACTTGGCAACCATGTTGTTTATTATCATGCTGTCATTATCAGCTGATCCCCTTGTCAATTTACTGTTTGTAGCATGGTTTAAGGAAAACTTGCTACTCTGAAATATCTAGTTGCAATTGTAGTAATAGTAACGTGTACATAAATCATTAATCGGTAAATTCTGTTAAAGAACAAAAATATATAAATAAATAATTTAAAATTTAGTAACTACCAAAAAATTTATTAAAATTATTAATTATTTATATTTTTGTCATTTAACATAATTTACTAACTAATTATAAATTTATCAACTACCAAAAAAAAATGTGCATGCAGGCTAAAGAAACAACTTAAGCAGCAAGGTCTTAAACATCACTCTTACAGCATTTTTTTTTTATATTGCCCATTTTCTTAGTAATATGAACTTTATACAAACTATTTTTCATTGCGTGCTATAACCCGGGGATCATAGTGAACCTTCTTTACAAGTTTCAAAAAAATACTGCAAATTTTTTGTTTACCAACCAGGAAAGCTTCTTAAAAGGTAAAATTGGATGTNTTACAAGTTTCAAAAAAATACTGCAAATTTTTTGTTTACCAACCAGGAAAGCTTCTTAAAAGGTAAAATTGGATGAATAGACCAGGTTCAAACATTTTAAAGGCTATTAAAGAGGAAAACTTCTTAACAGGAATCTTTTTAAAAGGGTTTTACTGTATTTTAGAACTTCCAGCATGCGCACACAGTGAAGTTGATATGTAATAAATCTTCACACACCTGCAGTTACTTTGCATTTGAAGCACGGCAGGAAACTGGCACAAATATCCTTCAAAATCACTGTAAGTGGCAAATATTCTGTCGAATATGNTTACAAGTTTCAAAAAAATACTGCAAATTTTTTGTTTACCAACCAGGAAAGCTTCTTAAAAGGTAAAATTGGATGTTTATAATAGACCAGGTTCAAACATTTTAAAGGCTATTAAAGAGGAAAACTTCTTAACAGGAATCTTTTTAAAAGGGTTTTACTGTATTTTAGAACTTCCAGCATGCGCACACAGTGAAGTTGATATGTAATAAATCTTCACACACCTGCAGTTACTTTACATTTGAAGCACGGCAGGAAACTGGCACAAATATCCTTCAAAATCACTGTAAGTGGCAAATATTCTGTCGAATATGCAACTGTGAGACTTTTGGTAGCGTCACCAACAATGAACTTGTTATTAGAAAGGAATGTAAATTCTACGATATACTCAACTTTAAGTGTGTGTGTGTCTATATATATATGTGTGAGAGAGAGAGAGAGAGAGAGAGAGAGAGAGAGAGAGACACACACACACCTCATACAGGCAGTTTGAAAATGCGGAAATATATCAGATGATAGATTGCAACATATTCTCTTCAAACCAACACCAACCCAAGTGAAGTGTGATGTAATTCACAGAAAATAACTTGAACCAAACATAGCATGTTATTTTAATTCCTTTAACTTTTTCAGTATTGAATAACTACTTAATTTTGAAATTACTAACTTTACATAAACAACATATATTAAATTTATTTTAAATTTTGCTAAAATATTTTTAAATAATACAAGCTTTGGCTAGTTTAACTCTGTCAGAATGTGAAGAAAATAATTATTTAGAGTCATTAAAAATCACTGGCTCATGTCTGGAAAGAATTTTATGCCTACTTTTTAGACATAATTCTAGTCAATTTTTTCTCATTTTTGTTACCTTCAAGGTTGAACAGACTTGCCTGCTTGTAATGAGTGAGTACTTATTTTATTTTAGAGCTGTGGTATTCGTGCTTCTGTGATGACAGCATGTTATTTATCCTTTATCATTTAATGTTTTTATCAGAATTACTGCAAATTAAAATATATAGTAATGTCAGTAGACAATTTTGCTGCCCAATCTACATCTACTAGCCATAAAAAAATCAACACCTCTTACACGAAAAGCAAACAAAGATGTCCAATGAAATGAAAAACAGTTTTAACTATGGATGCAATATTTTCCAAGAGAAATTTGTTAGAAAATGTTATATAATGGATTTTCAGTGGTGAATGGCAGCTGTCATGCTCAGTGTTGATGAGGGTGAAGTAAGGTGAGATGGAGCAGTTGTGGAATGCGAAACTAAGAGTACCCCGAGTAATCCCAATGGCTATGCTGATAAGACTTTCCAGATGCTAACGTCCAGATTGACCTTGCTGAAAATGCAGCGTGCATTAATTATAAGAAATTTACCTTTTTAAATAAATTTATATAAAAGGACAGGAATTAAAGTACTCACAGTCTAGTACTTGTCAACAGGCACACACGCAAAGGATGACACATTTTTCACGCGGTTGCGCAATCGCAACGTTTTGCTGGCTAAGCCAGCTTCAGCTGGCAGAAAGTTGTAGGACAACGCGTTTCTGTTTTTTGGTTCATGCTACAGCCCAGAACTCAGATGCTGGGAATTAGCCACATCAATCTATAACTAAATCCAGGCAGCCCCCGGGCCTCAACATAAGATAATCACAGCTTCAAACCACACTCGTCAACTCTACCGGTAAATTTTCAATTTTCACGCCACGCCCTAGTCTGCTACCTGGCCACTAGGTATACTACCAACAGCGCCCTTCCACAATATTGCAGTGTCCTACAACTTGCCGCCTGATGAAGCTGACCTAGCCAGCAAAACGTTGTGATCACGCAACCGCCTAAAAAAATGTCTCGTTTTGGCTTTGTGTGTGTGTCCGTTAATTACTAGACTATGAGTACTTGAATTCCTGTCCTCCTATATATTTTTGGTAGCCTAGCAGTCTATTTGTAACCTTCACTCAAATGTTTATTTTTTTTAATAAATGATTTTACTTCTTTACACATTAAGCTTACTGAATACTTAATGCTGCTCAAAATCCATTAAGCATTCAAAAGTTATAATATTTTTTTATAAAAATGTAGCAATTATGTTTTTGCATCATGGGAAATGAATAACATCAAAAACCTTTATAAATGCTACCAAGTGCCAAAAATGGAGACTGGTAGTGCAAAAAAGTTGTGTGGATATATGCATTTTTTTTACCAGAAGCAGTGTTGGTTTGTTTCCACGTAAAGAAAATATGCAGGCTTTTGCAGTCATATTCTACTTGTGGATTTCAGTCATATCAGTGCTCAAGTCATACAATATGTTTTTGCACATATTGTAGTTGCCACCTTCAGGGTTACTACGCTGCTATTGTAAAGAGAGCTGCTGTTATGCATGCTGAAATATTGAAAGGAGGTTAGAAGGGGGAAGATGAGTGGAGACGTTTGCTGGCTCGTAACATTAAGTCTTTTAGAGTTTATGAAGGTGAAGAGAGGTAGATATGGAATACAGCTGGAATGCAAAGATGCGGAGAACTGGAGATCCCCGAAAAACCAGCAGACCTGCCTGCAAAATTCCAGGAGTTACTCTGTAGGAATGCGAACCCGGTTAACCTGGGTGGGAGAAATGCGCAGTAATCTTTACACAACAGCAGACCCAGAGGTATTGGGCATTCAAGTGTATGGTTCGCTCTGTGTGCATGCACGCACGTGCATGCGTGTGTGTGACCCATTCAAAATGTATCAAGTTGAGGTCAGTGTATGTAGTTCCTTTTCAAATTTAATCAAACATTAATGTAAAAATTTGTTTAGAATAAACATGAAAATATTTTACACAAGTAAATGATAAATTAACCAACCATCAGCACATGTAGTGTTGTCTGTGGTGAACCCAAGGAATTTGCAAATTTAGTACTTACAAGAGACTATGCGATCCACTGGTACAGTAACACAGACATCAGTAATCAATTGTGAATCCAAAGATTACCTGTTTACAAATATGAATAGTGAACCAGATGTTGAAAGGATCATCAATTACTTACCATTAATTTTAAGTACAGCTCCATTTCAGGAAACATAATGACACTGAAGCTACAAAAACAAACAATTCCTGCTTATCTACAATGAATGTATTACTAATGCACTGATTTAAGGAAGCCCATCATCTGGTGGAATCACAGCCCTTAAGCCTGTCTAAACCACAAATTTCAAAAAGCATAAATTTGTACAAATTATCTTGTGTACCAAGGGAGGAACGGTGGGAGGGGGGAATTGAAAAACTGCACCTACTGAAGGAGAGATATCATATTTAACGTACCTACACAGAATAAAACATTAATGGCCACCCTAAACTAGACCATGACCAGGTTAAAATGTTATGGTACCAGTAAAATAAAGTTGTAAAATCAAGTACCATTTCAGCAAGAAGTCATGGGTGCTGTCAACACAGTTTCAATAATGAAAAACCTCTCTAGTAGCCCTTTTGCGCAATCAATCGTCTTAATACTGTAAAATTTTTGTATTTTGCAACACCTGTACAGAAAATAAGCCATAGTCATTATTGCAGGGGGCACAATATCTAATAAATGCAAAGGAAGTTTTAGTCTTGGAATCAAACTTTTATGAGCTCTCTTCACATCTCAACGAGGCAGACAACATGAAACCATTAACTACTGATAAATATTGTTGCTGTTATCAGCTGACAAGTTGCCTCATTAACAGTACACTTTTGCAAACTCAATAGTTCCTTACAAATTATCACTACTGGAAAAATGAAAATGTCCCGTTTATTGCAACAAGTCAAAAACACAAACAAGCACAAGAAAACAATGCTACTTAAAGGTGATTACAAAAATTTTAATTGGGTAATTCCAAGAAAATATATAAAAATTACAAATACCGTAATACACTAACTGTGGAATACACATTACTCTGTATACTACAAATTAATTCCACCCATTATTCTGTACAAAAGTCATAAAATGTTATGTGCCATAAAATTATTTAAATTAAATTTTTTTTTTTTTACATTTACAAAAACAACTGAAAGTTAAGGCACATTGTAGCATTGTAGCAATGAGAAATATCACATAACAAAACACAAATGACTAACATCACAGTAGTGTTCAAGTGTTCGTGAGTTTGTAGGGACGTACAGTAAAAAAAACTCTTAAATCTCACAAAACATTGTTTGCAGTTACGAAAAAATGTTATTTTGGTAGAATGTTAATCAATTCAGCTGGATGGTGATGCTGTTTCCTCTTCTTATTACTTAAGACAACAGTCAATGTACAAATTAGGTTGTGGCTGGGAATTTAAACAACAGTCGAATATAATTAATAGGGTGGAACCGAAAATAAGCAAAGGGGCCAAGAAGATATGTTGTGCATACATTTAAATATGAACTGGCATGCTAATTTCCAGGAACCAAACTCTCCCCTGGCTTTTATGAAGCCTTGCTGTCCCTATATTCTTGTGTTGTATCAGGAGTAAATAAAAAATTTTTTTGTGAGGTTGCATGTGCAGCAACTGATTTCTCCGGGTACATGCTGTTTCTATTAGCTGGTATTACACTGGTTGCATTGGAGATGATACTTTAGGCTTTAACTGGCACAGTTATAGCAACTTGGTCTAAATATGTTCAGTTTGCCAATGTATTAGTGAGGTAAGTGTACTTTTAAGGAATGGTGCAGGTGCTAAAATGAAGGCAATCACAAGAGTATGGAAAAGTCGCATACTGTTGTTCCTTTGTTGGCTAAAGTTGTGGCGTTGTCAATATAATTTATTTCCTTTCAGAAATAGAGGATACATTGGTCTTGACAAATGAGCTAGCAAAATATTAAACACACACGATGCAGGCATGAATCAGACAAATTGTTCATGGGGGTTCAAAGAAGTTGAGATGGGATGGTCAAAAAGCAGAATGGGGAATAAATACACACTTTGTTGTAGGTTGGTATTTGGGGTTACTGGTATGTTGTGGTATGTGTACATTGTGTATGAAGATAGAAATATCACTACTGCAAGAAGACCACAGTTTCTGGAAAGTGAAATAAAAAGGTTTGTGCAGAAATTTATTTGTGGTATGCATGCAAGGTGTTAGATTCCTACCTGTATGGAGAATCAGTTACCAATATGGCCTACACTTGGTAGCCGCCTTTGGAGTCTCTCGCAAGTATCTAGAGCGATGTTTAATGTTGTGTAACCGTGTGTTTAATAAATAACAATGTTAATTACATTGGAGTCCACTTCTCTGCCTATTCATAATCATGAAGTGGTTATGGGCCCAGTAATTAGAGTGGTGCGACACATACAGAAACAGTGACGGTTAACAGTTTTTCAACGAGCGTGCGTCGAGTGTCGTAATACAGGTTAAGATGGCCTCAAGTAGTTACCATTTGCAAGTAGAAAAATTTGTAGGTCGGGACAATTACGGCGACTGGAAATTTGCCATGAAGGCATATCTTCAACCTGTGGGATGCAGTCAAAGGAAAAGAAAAGGACAGCACAAAAGATAGGAAGGCGCTCTCAAAAATTATTCTCTCTGTCGATAAAACAAATTATTTACACATTAAAAATGCAAATAATGCCAAGGAAGCATGCGATTGCCTGGAGCGTGCATTTGAAGACTCAGGACTGACAAGAAAAGTCGGACTTCTAAGAACTTTAGTTACAACTTGCCTGGAAAACTGTAAGTCCGTGGAATCTTATTGTGACACAATAATTACAATCAGTCATAAACTTAATGGTATGGGATTCAGTGTGGATGATGAGTGGATGGGTACACTGTTGTTGCAGGGGTTACCCGAGGAATATAAACCTATGATGACAGGATTAGACAGTTCAGGAATAAAAATAACAAGGGATTCAATTAAAGTGAAACTTTTGCCTTTTGCAAGACATTGAGTCTAATGAGGTTAAAAGTAATGATATTGTACTTTATTCATCTAAGGTAAATAGAAAGGAACCACCATAGTGTTATACATGTAATAAATTGGGACATTTATAAGCTAATTGTAGAAGTGGAAGGCCTAGTAACAATTATAAACAATATAACAGGGACAGTAAAGGCAATACAAATGACAAGACATTTTGGGCTTGTTTGTCAGGAGATAATGATGATAATTCATCATGGTATTAAGACTCATGTGCCTCTACGCACATCATAACTAACAAAACTATATTTACCACTAATTTAATAGAGAAAAAGAGTTCAATTGCAGTTGCCAATAACACTAACCTAAAAGTTGAGTCAATGGGAGATGCTTTACTCCATCTTTATATTTTTGGAAAACATGTAAAAATGAAAGTTAGAGATGTTATGTATGCAAGGGATGCCTCTATCAATTTACTATCTGTCAATAAAATTATTCAGAATGATTTTAAAATCAGGTTCGATCAGAATGGGGCCAAAATTTTTGATGAAACTAACAATGTTGTGGCCACAGCAAAACCTATCAATGGTATATACTGAGCCGACACCTACAATAAACACAAAGTTCAAAAAGAAATTGTGTTTTCAGTACAGGACGATTTTTTATGGAACCGCAGACTAGGTCTGAGGATCGATTGTGGTGTGTGCGTGTTGTGCTGATTGCGGAGGAGGATTGCAGAGGATTGAATGATTGATGGATTGATGATCAAGAAGAGCCCAGAAGATAAGAATGACTATCACCCCATCAGCCTTCGTACTTTAAGTATCAAGAGCCTAGCACTATTGGTATTTAAATTATAACCAAGTACACCTATAAAAGTGTTGGTAGATGCTGATTCATACCATTATTATAACATACTTTTGCAGGTGGTCGCTTCTTGTATGATGGGCTTGGAATGGTCTCGCATACATTCCATGATTACATTTTTTTTTTTATCTGTGTAGCATACTTACGCCTACTAAACAGTTAGGCAGTGAATAATTAGCAGATTCAGACATTGTGTAATAATTAGACTTCATGAGAGAAGACCGAAAATGAAGTAACTGAATGAGAGATTTTGGATGTTTCTGCAATATTCCATGTATAATTTTTGTACAAATTAAAAAAAAATTAATTAATTTTTTAATTACTAAAATTATTATTAAAATTGGATAGTAAATAAAGATATTTTTTTTGACATACTCTATAAAGCCTATAAAAGTAATATGACCTTGGCTCTTCATAAAAATACTTGAATACTTGAAGGGCTACTGGACATAACCGCTGAGCTCCTTCGGATAGGCCAACAATCTTGAGTAGAGCTGAAGTAGATGTTCTGAGGCCTGCCAAGCGCTTCAGTTGAGCCGAAGACTCCACAGCCGCACAGTTCCCATTTAAAATACATTGCCCTCGTAGCCCCATATATACTGTAGAGCCAAAAAAACTGGTACACCTGCCTAATGTTGTGTAGGGCCCCCGCGAGCACGCAGAAGTGCCACAAGACGACATGGCATGTACTCGACTAATGTCTGAAGGTATGCAGGAGGCAATTCACACCATGAATCTTGCAGGACAGTCCAAAAATCCATAGGAGTGTGAGTCGGCGGAGATCTCTTCTGAACAGCACGTTGCAAGGCATCCCAGATATGCTCAATAATGTTCATGTCTGGTGATTTAGGTGGCCAATGGAAGTGTCTAAAGTCAGAAGAGTGTTCCTGGAGCCACTCTGTAGCAACTCTCGACATGTGGGGTGTCGCATTGTCCTGCTGGAATTGTCCACATCCGCCATCGGAATGCACAATGGACAAGAATGGGTGCAGGTGATCGGACAGGATGCTTACGTATTTATCACCTGTCAGTCATATCTAGACATATTAGGGGTCCCATTTCACGCCAACTGCACATGCCCCATACCATTACAGAGCCTCCACCAGCTTGAACAGTCCCCTGTTGACATGTAGGGTCCATGGATTCATGAGGATGTCTCCATACCTGTACACGTCCATCTGCCCGATACAATTGAAAACGAGACACTTCATACCAGGCAATGCGTTTCCAGTCATCAACAGTCAAATAGCGGTGTTGGCGGGCCCAGGCAAGGCGTAAAACTTTGTCGTGCAGTCAACAACGGTACATGAGTAAGCCTTCGGCTCCGAAATCCCATATCAATGATGGTCCGTTGATTAGTTCGCACGCTGGCACTTGTTGATGCCCCAGTATTGAAATGTGCGCCAATTTGAGAAAGGGTTGCATGTCTGTCACGTTTAATGATTCTCGTCAGTCGTAGTTTGTCCCGTTCGTTCACAATCTTTTTCCGGCCGCAGTGATGTCGAAGATTTGATGTTTTACTGGATTCCCGATATTCACGGTACACTCGTGAAANCGGCCGCAGTGATGTCGAAGATTTGATGTTTTACTGGATTCCCGATATTCACGGTACACTCGTGAAATGGTCGTATGCGGAAATCCAAATCTTATCGCTACTTCAAAGATGCTATGTCCCATCTCTCGTGCGCAGACTATAACACCACGCACAAACTCACTTAAATCTTGATAACCTGCCATTGTAGCAGCAGTAACCTATCTAGCAACTTTGCCAGATGCTTGTTGTCTTATATAGGTGCTGCCGACCGCATCGCGTTACTCTGATTGGTTCTATATCTTAGTTGTTTGCATACGCACGCCTATACCAGTTTTTTGGCTGTCCAGTGTTAAAAAGGAACAGGCTACTAAACTTGTTCTGACTAAAATATAAATATCACAGCAGTTTCGCTAACCTTCAGATCATAACCTAAGCCTACAACAAATTTTGAAATTATTACTTCGATTTCATTGTAAGACTCCCATAAATAAATA
>NQII01000037.1:730474-751852 GCA_002778355.1 Clitarchus hookeri
CTCACTCTTTCACTCTCACTCTTTTGCTCACTCACTCTTTCGCTCACTCACTCACTCTTTCGCTCACTCACTCACTCACTCTTTCACTCTCACTCTTTTGCTCACTCACTCTTTCGCTCACTCACTCACTCTTTCGCTCACTCACTCACTCACTCTTTCACTCTCACTCACTCACTCACTCTTTCACTCTCACTCACTCACTCACTCTTTCACTCTCACTCTTTTGCTCACTCACTCTTTCACTCTCACTCTTTTGCTCACTCACTCTTTCACTCTCACTCTTTTGCTCACTCACTCACTCTTTCGCTCACTCACTCATTCACTCTTTCACTCACACTCACTCTTTCACTCTTTCACTCACACTCACTCTTTCACTCTNCACTCTTTCACTCTCACTCTTTTGCTCACTCACTCTTTCGCTCACTCACTCACTCTTTCGCTCACTCACTCACTCTTTCGCTCACTCACTCATTCACTCTTTCACTCACACTCACTCTTTCACTCACTCACACACACACACACACACACACACACACACACACTCTCTCTCTCACACACACACACACTCTCTCTCTCTCACTTTCTATCTCTCTCTCTCACACACTTCTCTCACACTTTCTCTCTCACAAACTGGAATGGCAGCCTTCCACTCGCTACTAAATGCAGGCAAATCAAATTTTGGTCTTAGACTTAGTTTAGTAACAGTCCCTTTGGCTATAGATAGTGTACAGTATGTGCACAGGTGGGCTACAATAGTTGTGATTTATAAAAAAAAACATGAAACTGAAGATGGCCTAACAAGGAGTTTCAAAGAGAAACTTTATGAAATGAACCTCTATAAACAATATGCCATATAAAATATTAAATAGTAATGGTTCTGTTGTTTTAAACATAGCTGAAAGTGACTTTCATTTTTCTTGTAAGTTTTTGTTTTAATGTTGTATAGTGTTAATATTTAAAGAATTTATTTAAATGTAGACCAGTTGCACATTATTTGTTGTTTTATTTTTGTTGAGTTGTAGGTAGTTTCATCATTAAGCATGCTCTAATTTGTTTATATTATGAAAACTAAAAATTTTTTAAATTATTTGCCAATGTAAATACAGTAGAGTCTCCATTATCCGTCAGTCTTGGGACAGTCACTGTGACAGTTGAGAGAATAGATGGATAATAGAAATGCCCCCCCCCCCCTTTTTTTTTTTTTTCAAAGACAGACGGATACTAGCGATAATAATGTATACGATATTTAGCACTACATTTTAAACAGGTAGCAATCAATGGAAGTATGTACAGCACAGTATGTATTTGATATTAAATATTGTAAACTTCTGTTTATTATGTTGATAAAATAACAAAATTGAATACATACAATACTATTGTGTATATGTTCAGTAGTGTAATCCTACCTAAAAAAGTCTGTCATTTTCCTTTGCTGTAATACTCCACGGGCTTTTGATGCTGTCGTGTTGCATATCTTACGTAGGAGTAATATCTGTGTAGCGTCTGCCTTTTCTTGTTGCTCTTACCATTCAATGCTCTTATAAAACATGTTTTCAGCGTCACTGTGGCTAATTATTTTGTGGCAATCCTTGAGTGTATCATCCTCTTCTTCTTCTTCACTTAAACATTCTACCTCCTGTGTTGCACTTAATACAAGTTCCTAATCATTTAATATTTCAAAGTCTCCGTCTAATCTGTCAATTCCCAGCCATTCACTTACTTCACCTATTGATGTGTTTTCTCCACCTGGGATCCCTTGACACAGAATTAAAATTTTCTCATAATTTCCAGATTCGTTTATGGCCTTATTCTCGTTTACAGTCTCAGGCCACAGTTTGTTCCAGCCCTTTTTTTAATGTTTCATCTGGTATATCTTGCCAGGCTTCAGCGACATTAAAAATTGCGTCTTTAAAAGTGTATGACCTCCTTAACTGCTTTACACTTTTTAATTTGTCCCCAACGCAAACAACGTTTTGAATAAAGCGTTTTCGATAGCGTCGTTTCATGCTTTCAAAAATGCCCTGATCCATGGACTGAATTAGTGGGGTAGTGTTAGTAGGCAAAAAGTGGTGCGTAAATTTTCCATCATCACTTTGTAAGTCATGAGAAAGATGAGTTGGTACATTGTCCATTAATAACACGGCTTCTTCAGGCAATCCAATCTATTTTAAATGTGATTTTACATTTGGCACAAACACACTGTGGAACCACTCATTAAATATATCCTGGCTCATCCAGGCACTTTTTTGTGCATAATATTTGACAGGTAAGACGTTTAAGTTGATATTTTTGAAAACTCGAGGCTTTGTAGATTTCCCAATGATTAGTAAAGGAAGCCAATGTCTTCCATTTGCATTCGCACACGCCATGAAAGTTATGCGGTCATTTTGCATTTTAAAACCAGGTGCAGATTTTTCCGATAAGGAGGCTTAGGTTTTCACAGGAAGTGCTTTCCAATTTATGCCAGCTTCGTCACAGTTGTAAACCTGCTGTCTGACCAAATTTCTATATTTTATTTCTTTCATTAGTTATTCCCGATATTCTACAATGACTGTACTATCAGCGCTTAGTTTTTCACCTGAGATGTCCAACTGCCTTATGCCATGTCGACACTTAAATTTATCCAGCCAACCTATACTAGCCTTAAATGAAGGATCCCCATCAAGCTTCTTGTTCATCTCGATCGCTTTAGCCATTATTATGGGCCCATAAACTGGTATCCCTTAACTGCGGGCTTGAATGAACCACTGATACATTACTGTATCCAGTTGGTCCAGTTTTGCTGGCTTCGTCGTTTTTCTTAGTTTGACATCTCCGTCTGTCGTTTGCATTTTTGAAACATGACTTTCGATTTTATCTGCATCTTTCTTAATATCATTTACTGTCGTCAGCCCGTTTCCATATAGCGGAGCGATGCTCGTCGCGCTTTCTCCTTTACGCAGTCATTTTATAATTTCAAGTTTTTGAGAAAGTCCCAATACAACACGTTTCCGTTTCTCAGACATTTTTAAACACACTACACTTTGACAACAAACTGAGGACAATGACTTGCTGACTAAGTGACTACCGCTACTGAACTGACTGTAGGAATGGGAGGGCGGATGAGTGTCTAGGAATTCCAGTAGAGTGGTGAGGAAGACTGAACGATTCTACGAAGTACATATGTAGTTTGTACATAAACAACAAACGTAAGTTATTCGCATTCCGCACCGCACAGAATGTATTTTTACTGGGTATATGTATTACAGTACAGTATACGTATTGTTCAACTCAATAATGTGCTTAATTTGATCTAATATGAAGCTAGAAATAAGTTATATCATTTTTAATTTATTAAGTTGGTTTTTTGTATCCAATTTTATTATTTTACTTGTTGCGTCAGTTTACTGACGGTTGATAAAAACTGACGGTTAACCGAGACTCCACTGTAATTCAGTAATGCTTTTCCATGCATGCCCATATAGTGGAGCAGGGAGGGGCTCAAGCCACCTAATACAAAAGTAAGATTTTTGCATTATATTTTTTGGTACATTGTAAACTGAAATAAGTTTAAATTCACTTTTAATTTTGCTTCTCTTAATCATTGCCATTGTTAAAGTATAACTTAACCTAAATTCAACTTAAATGCAAGCAAAAAATATTTTCACACATTGGCAGCACATCAGTGAATTGGCATATCTGTGTGGTATAGCGACTGTATTTGGGGTGTTTTCCAGGCGCAAGCCGCAGAACCTGACTCCTCCCGGCAGCAGCGATGGAGGCAGCTCGACAGGCAGTGGGCACTCCCCTACCAGCACCCTCCCTGGCAGCCCACCTTCGACAGTTTCTTCCACGGTCCCTTCCATGCCATCTCCAATCACCGGCAACGTCAAGCGGCCTGGCTACATTGATGGTGCGGACGGACTACCAACCAAACGCCAACGTATTTCTCACTACCGAAAGCCGGTTGATGTTTCCAATGTGGGAGGGGGTTCGTATCGAAGTCCAGACTCAAGCCTTGGTGTTTTGAGAGACGAGACTAGTGCTATACCAAACGGGGCAGTGGACAGGAGGTGGCGGGAAGGCTATTCCCATAATGCCAGTAATGGCAACAACAGCAGTAGCAGCAGTTACAAGAACAGCAGCAGCAACAGTAGTGTTGCTAAGTGGGGGGAAAGTGAACTCCGCAATGTGGCAAGCACAAGGAGTGATAGTGATGTGATAAATATGGGTGTTGTCAATCGTAGTGAAAGTCCAAGCATTGTGACGTCGTCATGCCAGAGTAACCAGGTGAATGGCAGGTTGCATGCGGCGGATAGTCCTGCCAGTCCAGATAGTCAGATGGACCCGGTGCCTGAAACAAACCAGAATTCCTCTGAATATGCAGACTACCTTACGTAAGTTATAATTTAAGGAGAATACATCTCTATATTTAATTTTTCAGAACGCCATTTTGTAAATTTTCTTAAGGTGAATTGTAAATTACTGTAGAACCCCACTGATACAACCCCTCACAGTTCAGGTAATAGGGTCTTTTATGAGGGATGGTCTTGATAGAGGTTTTGGGAGATTTTAGACATGTCAAAATTTGCAATTTTTTGCGTGGAATTTATGTTTAATCATCTCTAATGCAGAAATTGAAAAAAAAAATTTATACAAACTGTTTTTAATAATTTTTAGAACGATTCCCTAGAAGGGCATATTGAACCTCCCCTTCTCACCAAAAATGTTAACAAGCGTTGAGTGGCGCATAAGTTTTGCTAAGCGCATAGTTCATTTTTAGTGGTTTGTTGTGGAAAAATTGGAAGATTCGTTATTACAATTTTAATCAATTTTATTAGGTAGATGTCTACTGAAAGAAATGATACCCTAGAAGGGCATATTGGTACTTTGTGGTCACCAAAAATGTTTACTAGCACTAACATTACTAACAAACAGTAAGTTTTATTTAGCACAAAACCCATTTTCAGTAGCATCTTGCTAGAAAATCAAAGATATATCTTTAAAATGTTAATTTATTTCAACAGAGACAGCACCTAAGGGCAAATGTGATGCCCCTTAGTTGCCAAATAATGTGCAAACACTGGACCTGAGTGCAGCATGACTCACAGCAAGCTTAAGTGGAATTTTACGGGAAAACCAGTGGTTCTAAAATATTAATTGTTGACAGTAGTAAAAAAACAGATCCTAATGACTGTATTTATTCATTACTGTCTCAAACATCACACTTTTTACAACTGGGAGCAAAGGGCTCCTATAGAGGTGCCACTGTGTCTGGGGTGGAAGTATATCCCATTCCCTCTCATTTGATGAATGATGCATTATGAAAACTGTTGCTGTAAGTATCTCGACTGCAGTTTTCGATCTTTTCAGCTGCAACTGTACCATTTTATGGCATGATAATAATGATAAGTGCATTTTGCCTATGCCTGTACTACCTACTTTAAAAGTGCTTGTTTTAACCATTTTTAGTTTTAAAAAATTTGATTTAGAAACTAGTCTTTGGACGTGTGAAGTTTCATTAATGCCATTTGTTAGCAGGCATTACAAAAATATATGAAGCCGTTTTAAAAATATATTTGGGCAGCTCTTAACAGCGAGGTCTTTAGAACCAATAGGGTGATTAAGGCGAGCATGGAGCAGCGCCGGAATGAAAGGCGAGCATGGAGCAGCGCCGGAATGAAAGGCGAGCATGGAGCAGCGCCGGAATGAAAGGGTGGGGGAAATGTGAGATCCCAGAAAAAACCAGCATTGTCCGGCACAATTCCCACATGCGAAAATCCGGTTATCCTTGGCGACAACTCAGCACACCGTTAATCTGTTGGGAGGAAAATTAAATTTATTGGTGAATCATGGTGACGATACTACTGGTAAAAAATAATGAGTTGGTGAAAATTATGTAACAGAGTGAACAAAAACAAAAATATGATAGATGTGCATTTCATGGTCCCAAATACAGTAAAATGTCATAACTTAGTAAAGCCTCAACTTTCATAATTAGTGATGAAAGTACTTTTACTGAAAGTCTTAATTTTTAAACCCTTACAACATAGTATCCATAAAATTATGGAACAGTCAGTCATTTCAGGAGATAAAATTAATATCTAATTACAAAAAACATTATTTCTAAATGTAATGATAAAATCATACTTTCTGAAATGTGAGAGTGCATAAATTACATTCTGCAAACATAAAGTAATGCATGGTTTACAAATAACATATACACGCTGCTTACTTACTGGACTGGTAAAATTCCCTTTGAAAAATTCACACTGGTACACTTAACAAATAACACTGAAGAAAGATTATTCAAAAGACATTTAATATTTCAGTGACAAATTGTCTTTATTTTTCCTGCGAGAAGCATTTGAAAATGGAAATTGCACTCTGTAAAATGTGCCACTTTATGTTAATAAACATTTTTGGTGAAAGGGGGGGATAAAGTTTACGTTTCTGTGATATAATTTTATTCTCAAGACATCTTCCTATTTATTGGTTTTAATTAATATTTCATATGAAAATCATTTTGATTTTGTGCAGGATATGTTTAAACACAGCCTTCATGGGGGATATTTACTTTGACACACAATTTCTAAATTTTTTAGGGGTTAGAATTGATCAGTTTATATTTTTACAAGGGTAGCGGTTTTACAAACTCATTCTTGTAAGGTAGTTTACTTTATGTTATGAGATGTGGTACCAAAACATGTACATACAGCTTCCCATTTACACATTCACATATTTATGATTGGAAGAATTGAAGATGGTGCTGCATTTAAAAACTGTTAATCTATAGCAGGCACAGAGCTTCTTGGCCACTCGAGGAGAGTCAATCAGCGACGCTCCTCCCACTAGCTGGTGCCTGTAACCTATCACGGCTACACACTGTTGCCTAGTTCACAGTGTTACATTGGCCACAGTGAGTCAAACAAAATGTTTCTCAGATGGTGTCACAAAATCATGAAAGATTTAATTAAAATTCAGTCATTTTCTACAAGAGGCTCATTTTTCTGAACAAGTAGGTGAAAATCCAAAGCCAGTTTTTTTTATCCGTTCTCTGTTCGTGTTTTACGTTGTTACGGAGTATGCACGACATCTGGCATGAACACATGCCTATTTTTTCTGAATAAAGAATATTATATGTTCTTTCTCTTGAAGGAAATTATATTTCGTAGGTATATCTAAACGTTTCTGGTTTGCTTTGTAAACAGACAATAGTGAAGTCTTCATTTGTGCTTAGTCAACCCAAGATAATGCATATCACTACAGCTTCCTCACTCCACACACATTGTTGTCTACTATAGCCTGTAGTCCCAGTGGCCAGTACCACGATGAGCCTTGAACGATGCTCGCTGTTTTTTATTTGCTTGCATGTAAAGTTTTCTTTGAAACTATGGCATTAAATAAACATTGTGCTAACACCAGTTATTGCAAAATGGCAGTGGTTCACAAACAAGGTCCATCTATATTTAGAGTGTTCTTGTTTTGCGAAATTATGAATTTCAAACAAATTAACAGTTTGATAGCAAGAGCGTTTGATGTCTGCGAACATACAGTGCAATTGATATGCTAGAAAGGGAAGAGCAATATTTCATCTACGTCAAAAGCAATATTCAGGTCTCCTAGGAAAAAATAGTCATAAAGTGAATTACAGATTTTGATGATTTTAACTTTGGTGAGCAGAGAAATTTCTGTTAAAAATAAGGGAGGTGGAACTCCTACAAAAATTTTGACAGCTATGCGTGAGAAATTAGGTTATATGGATTCAAAAAGTTCCACTGCAAATTTTTTTGCTAAGTGTCGGTTTTTGTTACAAGAATCAAATGAGGGGCAGAAGTTTGTAATAGAAAAGAATGACATTACAACTGCGTGGACAGGGATGAGTTTGTGCTACATTACAAGCTACAACACAAAGATGAATTATTTTTTCTATGCTACCTGCAACTGTAAGTAAAAGGAAATTATTACCTATTCATTTAATAGAAGCTGCTAATCTGTAAATTTAAATGTTGCAGAATGTTTTTACTATGAACATAAAAATTTAGCAGTTTATCTGCTTCAGAAGATCACTACATAGTATAAACGGAAGTCCCTGGCGCGTATCTGTCTGTCTGAATGACTGCGCTAATCTCGAGAACCACTGAATGGATTTTGATGCGGTTTTTACTGTTATGATCTGCATTTATCGAGGAAGGTTTGTGTGTATTAAAAATTGCCCTAGCACTTATAGGAGCTGAGCATTAACGGTATTAGTGAATAAAGTCAGGAAAAAAAGTTTGCCGCCAGTGCGCTCTCATGGAATACGCTGCCTAATCCTTAGGAGATATAACAAAATCATGTACAAAAGAATTTTCTAAAATTATATGATCTACAAAAAAGTCATTGGGAGCATATATCTTTCTTTAATAGATAAGTAGTAATAAGCGTATTTACAGTTTAAATTACGCAGTAAAAACAAACAAAATTTGCTGTCTGAAGATATATTACATCGACGATACAGAGGGTGTCAGGATTAGAAGATTTAAATTATAACCAGAACATATTCGACGAAGCATTAATTGAAGTAAACAAAATAGTAAAATCTCTAGCAGGGAAATCCATCACAGATTTTTGTCTTCCTTTGCCAGTTAACGCTAATTCAGACCTTAACAATGCTGAACTATTGAGGGAGACATAGTATGATCAATCTCGGCTTTTACAAACCCTCAGACAGAAAGAACCAAGTTTGAACCCTGATCAGAGAGCATTTTATGTTACCCTGCTCTTATCCATAACAAACAAAGAAGGCAAGATGTTTTTCCTCTGTGCTCTGGGCAGCACAGGTAAAACTTTCTTAAATAATTTGCCTCTCACTAAAGTTATATCTAGCGGTAATGTTGCCCTTGCCGTAGCATCATCTGGCATCGGAGCCACTCGTTTAGGAGGAGGAAGAACGGCACATGTGACATTTAAACTTCTCTTGAACGTTTGTGATGATGGTACAAGCGTATGTCACATTTCAAAACAAAGTAACACGTCTAAACTAATACAGAACTGTTCATTAATAGTTTGGGATGAGGCTACTATGTTGCATAAAACTTCCGTTGAAGCTCTGGATAGGACCATGCGTGATTTAAGAAATACAAATACACCTGTGGATGGTTGCATGGTTTTATTCTCAGGAGATTTTTGTCAAATATTGTTGGGCGGCGAGAGGAACTAGAGTTAATGAAGTCAATGCATCATTTAAAAAGATTGTATCTTTGGCCCAATGTAACAAAACTAGCACTCAAAACAAACATGAGAGTACTTATGTCTTCAGAAAATAACAGCATGTTTGCCGGCATGCTACTGAAAGTTGGAAATGGAGAGCTTCCAATGGATTGTGGAAAAATTTCTCTCAATAGTGATATATGTGTTTTAGTCACTGATCACCAACAACTGATAGATAATGTATACCCTGAAATACACAACCTTCCAAATAAGACGCTATCGTGGTTCAAAGAAAGAGCGATATTATCGTCTAGTAATGAACAAGTCAAAACATTAATGAATTAGTGTTTGCAAAATTCAATGCGCAAACACAAGTCTATTGCCCAGTAGATACAGTACTCGACAGTGAAGAACCTTCTGGCATGCCACCACATAAACTGATTTTAAAAGTTAGAGCGGAGCTCCCATAATTTTATTGGGAAATATTAATCCACCAAAATTATGCAACGGGACTCGATTACAAATAAAAAGTTTAAAAAGTTTCTCATTGAAGGTATTATTCTAACTGGCTGCGGTACTGGAGCAACTGTTTCAATACCTACCAATGATTCCTTTGGATTTGCCTCTTAATTTTAAGAGTCAAATTTCCAATAAGAGTTTGTTTTGGTATGACCATAAATAAGGCACAGGGTCAAACATTAATGTGGCTGGAGTGGATTCGAGTGGAGCATGTTTTTCACACGGACAACTATATGTAGCTCTTTCGTGTGTCACGTCAAACAGAAATCTTTTTGTGCTGGCGGTCGGAGTCAAAACGATTAATTTTGATACAAAGAAATTTTCTAAGCCACTATCATATAATATTGTTATATTAGAAATGTTATGAATGTGGATAAAGCGAAGGAGGTAGGTATGTCAGGATCATGTATGTATGTATGTTATATATATGATAGTAGTTTACCAATTTTCTATCCTAATAATATTGTAATTGTCTTTTCCCAATTTATTTATTAGTCTATCGCTGTAAAAACTAAATTGTATCTGGGCGAAGCCGGGCCGGGTCGCTAGTTTGTAATAAATATTAACTCCCTTATGTATGTGCGCTATTTATTTCTATTTCTTACATACGCAAATGTTCCTGTTTATGTATATAATTGTAATTTATATTATTACAAAAATATATATAACAGGACTAGAATTAAAGTACTCACAGTGTAGTACTTTTCAACAGGCGCACACACACACACACACATGCATGCGCACACGCGCACAAAAGGATGACACATTTTCCACGCGGTTGCATGATAGAGACGTTGTGCTGGCTAGGCCAGCTTCATCAGGCGGCGAGTTGTAGGACACTGCAGTATGGTGGAAGGGCGCTGTTGGTAGTAAACCTAGCGGCCAGGTAGCTGATGAGTGTGGTTTGGAGCTGTGATTATCTTATGTTGAGGCCTGGCGGCTGCCTGGATTTTGCTATAAATTGGTGAGCTTGACGCGTGACTGCCGGAATGCTTGGTGCGTCACCTAGTCTACTGGGGAGTGTCTGCAGGTTCAGGCCGAGGACCCTGGCCTTATGGGCTGATTACTGTGGGTGTGCCTTATCTCGGAGGAGCTGGTGTACAGAGTTGGCCTGGTCGGGTGGCTGCAATCTATGTAGGCTTCTAAGGCGGCGTGGGTGGCAGTGGATGCTGCCTTACCACCTTTAGACTGGCACTGTAGCTGACCGTTGGCAGGCTGCGGTGGACAACTCTCCGGGCCCTGTCTAAGGGCGACTGGCATGCGACTGGGGCTCGCTGGTCCTGGGGCTGCTGGGCTCCAGGTGGTGGTGACGGTGGCAGGTGGCATCGTTCGATAGTGGGTGTTGGCGAGGCCCAGTCCCGCGGGCAGTCAGAGCCGGAGGCAGACTGGATGTGGTGTCCCATCAGTCTCCTGGGGTGGCTCGAATAAATGACATGGAGAGACTGAGGAGTGAGGCCCCTGTAGTTAGCGGGTGACTTGTGCCTGATCCAGAGCAGAGGAAAGGTTGACGGTCGACTGGGATGGGTTACCTGGCAATTGGTTGGCCGTAGGGGCTTTAAATGCCTTCTTATCATCCCACTTAGTCACTCCTCATCGGGGGAATGACATGACATTAGCTACTAAGGGACATTGCAGCAAGCAAGGGGCAGGTGACAGTAATTCCCTAGCTAGAGTACCCAGATGCAATGTCATGCTGCTTCAGTCCTAGCACTCCTACCGGCAAATCTCAAGCCTTGAATGGAGCGGGTTAGCTGACTTAGTGTGGTGCTAAAGTTTCGTCGTGAGCCGTTGAGAGGCTACTGGGTCATACCTTGCCTGGTCTGGCACTCCAACTGACGAATCTCACGCAGTGAGTGGGTTAGCTGACTCAGGTGGTCCAATTGCTTCCTCGTGGAGTGTACGTAGTAGGGGGCTCTACCGAATGTGTGCGCCAAGCGCCTTTGCGCACTGGGCCAACGAATTGTGTGGTGTTCTGCGACTTACGAACTACCCAGTTAAGGGAGCCTGCAGTCCTGCCCAAATATCGGTAATGGTTTGGCAAGAGCCAGTCACCTGCTGCTCCCTTGGGGACTGTGTTTACAGGGGGGTTGATATGTACAAATCACCCGTGGAATTAGAACGCAGTGCGTCGACTTGTACGTATTTATTATTTGGAACAATAACCACAGTGACCTGCACTAACTCCTAGGGTTTCGTAGTTACCAAGTAACCGGCAGATGTTACGTTACTAACAGGTGAAGGGGACCTATTAAATGAAGAGCAAATTTAGAGTAACTAATAAAGTAGTCGCGGAAACGATCAAGACCCTACTGTTGGCCAGTGTGATCCTGAAGGAACAGAGTAAGCACTCCCAAGTGGAGTGTGTGTCTCAGGGGTTGAGGCAGAGAAGTACTTAGGGGTAGGCCGGCTTCGTTCAGGTGGCGAGGTAGGGGCGCATGATTGACGTGCATCTATACGGTTACTGGCAATGCATGTAGTAGTCATCTTCGGGATGTAGCAGTCCTAATTCGATCTCCAGTGCGATTATCGTGGCTTCCCACGGGCTGAGTTGAAGTCATAGATGCATACAAGGTATAATGCCAGCCTTGCATCATGCATAAAGCTAATTTCCAGCATTGAGTTCTGAGCTATTGCTTAAAGGTGGTAGGGCTCTCACAACTCTGGTGCTGCAGCAGGAGCCAATATCTGTGTAGCGTGATGCTACATGTGCTGCAATTGGTTTCTCTTATAGGTTATTGATGTGACCAGCTATGGCTTGTTTGGTGTCTGCTCTGTGGTCATTCATTCTCTGCTAGTGTGTGGTGTGAGGCCAATGTATTCTGGCACTGTAACTGATAAATAAGATTTTCTGTTGCATAGTTGTAATTGCCTTGGATGTGGTATGTACGGCTAGTGAGTCTTCTATTGAAAGAAGTTGGTGGATGACACAGGAGCCACAGTGGGCTATTGCAGGGATGGGATCCTCTTGGAGTGATAGTTTGGCTGGTATTTCTGGTAAGCTGCAGCTTTGAACAAACCAGTTTGTTGCGGAGGATATGTGGCCTTTTGAAGACCAATCTGGGTGGTTTGGAGAGCAGGTCTTATGTTTGTGGTGAGGAAGCCAGAATTTTGTATCCAGAGTGGAGAATGGTTCAGAGTTTACTTTGGCCTTCATAACAAAACCCAGGCAGCTACCAGACCCTCAACATAAGATAATCACAGCTCCAAACCACACTCATCAGCTATATCAGCAAATTATAAATTATTTCGCTCCACCTTAGTTCGCCACCTGGCTGCTAGTTTTACTACCAATGGCACCCTTCCACCATGCTGCAGTGTCTTACAACTCGCCACCTAATGAAGCTGGCCTAACCAGCGAAACGTCGCAATCCCGCAACCACGTTGAAAATGTGTCGTCCTTTGTGTGTGTGTGCACGCTTTGCGCGTGCGTGGGCATGTGCGCGTCAAGTACTACACTGTAAGTACTTAAATTCTTGTCCTTTTATATATTTTTGTAGCCTAGCAGCCTACTTGAAACCTTAACTAACATATTTATATTACTACAAATCAGATTTCATAACATATGTATTTTAACGGGACAGGCGCTTGACGAATGTCGCAACAAGTATCTGTGATGCTTGTCATAAAACTCCTGGCGCTGCGTTAATGACCTTCATTCTCAACCTTATAGAGGGGATTCTTATCTCTTTGCGCGTGTAAGTGTAAGCGTGAGTAAGCGAGATCTGGATATCATGTTACTGTTTGTGTTGACCTGCATCTGATAAAACTTCCCGAAGTATAGTCAATTCCGTTGACAGTCTTTTCCCTTACTGCATGGCATGTCGGCACAACATACATTTACAAGAGCGGGGCTCACGTATTATAGACCAAGTTCACAAAGTACCGTATTTCGGCATGTATAGGCCGCACATTTTTACAAAAAAAATGAAAAAAAGTGGGGTGCGGGTTATTTACGAGATATTGGCATAAAAAATATTTTCCCTCTAAACCATGTTCGGAAATTTGTCAACAAACAATACGCTCTAATGTTTCAACTAAGTTACTAATAATGTAAAAAAAAATAATAAGAAATGAATAGCTCATCACGTGTGTTTAAACGCGTATGGGACGCACCATACTTTAGCCTGCCTGTCCTCGACTGTTCTGCTTTGTATCACCTCTAGCCGCCATTCTGCTTGCGCACTTCTTTTCTCTTTTTTCTTTCACCCTCTCGCTTGGCGTCCTTCCTTTCCACCACNTGCCTGTCTGCCTGTCTGTCTCTCTCTCTCTCTCTCTCTGTCTGTCTGTCTGTCTGTCTCTCTGTCTCTCTCTCTCTCTCTCTCTCTCTCGATGAGTCAGCCGCTGTGTGTGTGACGCCGCACGCACACATGCACCATACCCCAGCCTGCCCAGCAACAGCCGGCCGAGTAGGCAGGCTACGCATGGCACACATGTTCCGCAATTTAAACACAGTGTTGAGGCATTTTGACATAAATACAACGTTTTATTTATGCGGAATACTGCACTGTTGCTCCTTTTCAGCAGGTGGAGGCCAGGCGGCATGGCAATGATAACATTCAATGGCAAATTAATTAGTTTGACGTTGCCATAGTTTACTGTTGCCCCACTAGCACAAGGAGGCCTGGCTGTATTTACAGGAATACAAAAATTCAGNCAAGGAGGCCTGGCTGTATTTACAGGAATACAAAAATTCAGTGCTTGAAATATTAATTATCCTTAATTTTTCATCAAAAACTTCTGGTGCTGTCTATTCACGCCAAAATACGGTACATGTACACTAACACGTTAGAACACTAAATTCTGAAAGTCACACCACTAAAACCAACTGCATGTGTCGCACAATGCCATTAGTCACTGTCACTTGTGTCATTATGCAGCATAGCTGTATCTGTGCCACTTTGGCCGGCTGGCTCTTCATCGTNAGTGCTTGAAATATTAATTATCCTTAATTTTTCATCAAAAACTTCTGGTGCTGTCTATTCACGCCAAAATACGGTATATGTACACTAACACGTTAGAACACTAAATTCTGAAAGTCACACCACTAAAACCAACTGCATGTGTCGCACAATGCCATTAGTCACTGTCACTTGTGTCATTATGCAGCATAGCTGTATCTGTGCCACTTTGGCCGGCTGGCTCTTCATCGTGCTAGTCTGGTTATTTTATTTATTTATCGTATGGCAATTTAGACACTTATAAAAGGAACAATACATAGACATTAAAAAATTACAAACTTTAAGAGTTACAAACAAATGGAACAATACATAGTCTGGTGTGAGCAACAGAAGAGCTCTTGTGAATGCGGGAAAGTTATGGCACAACTTTGCGACGTTTGAATTTTTTTTGGAAAATTAGTTCCGGATAGGAACTGGCACAACTTCGCAACGTTTGAATTTTTTTTGGAAAATTTGTTCCGGATAAGGGGAGTTCCGTTCAAGGGAATTCCGGTTAAGGGGTGCCTTACTGTATTTAAAAAAAAATTCAAAGAGAAAAGAAAGGTTACAAAAATTTCAAGATCTCCATGATACAGAAGCAAAGAAAATACTCAAGCATGTCTGTTCAAGATGGCTTTCTCTTGGAAGAAGTTTGTCAAGGGTTTTTGAACATTGGGAACCATTGCTTAGTTTCTTTAAGGGAGAGGTTGTAAATGATAAACCTTCATCTTAGTCTCACCTCTTACAAAATTCCCAAACTACAATCATCATCCTTTTCAACCTCTGATGGGATGTCAGAAAAACATAAATGAGACAAGAAAGAATTTGGGTTCTGCCACTGATTCCAGCGAAAAGGGAATTGCTTTGACATCAGCAAACAGTGATGCTCCTATTCTGAAGAATAAAAGTTCTTTTGTAAATCAGGAAGAAAAACTATGTAGGTCCCTTTCTTCTGACCTAAATAAAGAATTTTGTGCATTTCTTCTGGGTGTCCTCCCAACATTTGAAAAACTGAATGCAATTCTTCAGTCAACATCTCCATACATTCATATTTTGAGAGAACTGTTGCTTGATTTTCTAAAAGCATTGCTATCAATTTTTTTTTAAAATAAAAGCTGTGAAAAGTTGCACATTATTTGAAGTGAACTATCACTCTATTCAGAATCAGAAAGACGGCACCGAATTAGTTATAGGAAGTAAAGTATCAAACATTGTGGAAACACTTGAAGAAAAGGAAAAAGTAGTTTTGTTTGCATCTGTCAGGACTTATTTTGTTACAGCATGTTACTACATTGTTCACAAATTCCCCATAAAAAATGAAATCTTGAAAAATACAGCTGTGGCAAGAGTGAATATGAATAATCTCGACAATGCCAATTTTTCTTCTGTTCGCTACTTTGTGGATTTGTCTCCTCTGATTTTGCCTGTACAAGAAGGCGAAACTAGGGATGCAGCAATGGACGAAACTGAAAAACAATTCTCAAGTCTTCAGAAAGACGACATTTCAGCCCTTAGTGCTACAGGAGTTAGTGATGATGTTAAGTGGGCCAAGTTCCAGGATTCGTGGTGTTAATGGCATTTTAAAATACAATAGAATATGTAGAATAATGTTGTCAATCCTGTCCATTCCACACAGCAACGCAGAATGCAAGTGTGTTTTCAGTTTGGTGGAAAAAAAACAGGACCCAGTTCAGATCCTCCATGTCTAATGACACTATAGAATGAAATTCACAGCTGCTTGTTGGAAACCACAGAATAGCAGAATACAATATAGTAAAAATAATTAATAGTTGTATGAATACATAGTGCTCTAACTTAAGTAGGAAGATATTTTTAGTTCATTATTTTAGTGCAGATTTAACCAATTAAGCTATCAAAGCAATGCAGATGTCTTAGAGAAAGCTACGGGCCCTAGTTACTTCTTTAAAATTGCTGTGCTCTAATGCTTCATCTCGCATTCTACTGAAAGTGGAAAGGTAATAAAATATTAACATATGTTTTATAGTAATGTTATTATTGTAGTAAAGTGTAATGGGCCTTTTTTATGTTAAGCGGTAGTATGTGTGGTAAGCCTGCATTGTTTAGTGTAATTTTTATTCAAAAATTTAATGATTTTATTGTGTTGACAAAATCTTCCTAATTATGATTTCCTAAAGTTGGCAGGTATGCAAATGCATTGCTCCCCACTAGGGGTGTGCAAATAATGGATTTTGATGTTAGAAAATTTTTGAATAGAATACTAAAATTTTTGAATATCTACCAGTTAACTTTTTACTGAAATCACAACAAACTGTTTCCACACAAATAATATTTACGTCTTCAAGTGCAGCATAATATTCTTAAAAGATGAGTTTCTGTTT
Organism: Clitarchus hookeri; assembly: GCA_002778355.1. Classification (NCBI taxonomy): domain Eukaryota; kingdom Metazoa; phylum Arthropoda; class Insecta; order Phasmatodea; family Phasmatidae; genus Clitarchus; species Clitarchus hookeri. The sequence goes on from NQII01000037.1 coordinate 747,462, forward strand.
ATTGTACTTAAAAAGCTCCAAAATGTAACCATTATCACGTTAAATCCCAGTACCTGGTCAGACCTATGTATTGCTGACCAGCAGTTTAAAGAATGTCAGCCATATTTTACAATACACAACTAAAACTGTTATTTTATACAAACTAAGAGTTAGGATCATGAGAATTTTTCAGCCTATAAAACACTCGCTTTAGTACTGTTTTAGTGTGCGATACCTTACATCGCACAAGCCTGGGTGTAACGGAATGCCACACTTTTTGCAAAACCATCTTGCTTCACTAACTTTAAAGTTTTTCAAGCACTCTCTGCTTCTTCTTTTAGTTACAGGGAAATGCAGTAAAACACGCCCTTTCCTTTTTCCATTAAGTCCGTATGGCGAGTCGTTAGGTGGAGCTCGTCTGGGAGGTGTTACCAACCCTGAAGAACTCTAAAACTGCATGTTGAAGCAGGTGATTGAGGAACTTAAGGAATATCATCTTGCTTATGAGGTGCCTGGATACAGATTGCATGTTCTGAAGGAAAGTCAGTTTAGATGGATTTGACTTGCAAAACAGCACAAATGAGTTGAAAAGTGTACACTGCAGAATGCAAAGAACAATTTTTTAGGCCACTTGACAGTTTTTCTGATGAAAGTATAAAGAGCTAGATACTGGTGAGCATTGTCCACACCATGCATGTATTTATTATAGTCAACAATGCACTCTGGCTTCATTTTTTTGCTTCCGTATTTATTTACAACCTCCTTCATATCTGCAGAATGTATTGTGGAGATCATATTTATTATCCTTTTATCATATCACGCCATCAAAAGTACAGGTCCTCTCGTAAATGTCATTTCCCCTCTTTGAATTGAAGACGACTGTTGCTTGAATTCTTTGGGCAGGCCTCTATTTTATCTGATTGTACCACATGTTGAGGTTTTCTTGCATGAAGATCCTTCAATAATTTGGTGCTGTTGTAAAAGTTGTCCATGTATACGTGATACACTTGGTGTAATTAAGCCTGTCTCTTCCAGTTTCTTTCTGCTACCATCATAAATCAATAATTTGCATATGTAGCCTGATGATGATCCTCATACCATTCTAACCATTATTCCATACTTCACTATTTTTCCTGGGTTTATAAACCCTGAATCGTAATAGACTTCTCTATGCTACTATTCCCTCGTCCATAGCAATCTGCTGTGATGGAGTGTAAACCTGTGAATATTTGTCACAGAGTATTTCTATGATAGGTTGTATCTTGTAGAGAGCATTGGAATATCTTTTTGCAAACTACTGTCACTGAAATGTAAAAATGCCAAAATTGCTTCAAAATTATTGCAAGGCATTGTTTTAGAGAAAATTGGTGTACTAAAAACTGGATTGTCAGCCCAATACATTTTCAAAGTCGGCTTCTTTACAATTCCTGTAATAAATGTTAGGTCTAACAATTTTTTTTATGTCTTCTACAGTCACAGGAACCCAATTTACAATACTTGGTAAAAGGGCGTGGTGGTTCATCAATAGCTTGTGCTGCGTAAAGATTTGTCTGATCAGCTGCATGTTGGAAAAATTCCTCAGTGAAAAATATGTCCACAAATGCCATAACACTACCACTATACTGAACTGTAGTATTCATCCCTTGTTTTGCTGTGAACGGGAGCGTGGGTGGACGATAGAGTGGAGATAAATCACAAGGCGTGCATGAGGCGGTGAAACATTACGGACGCAAGTTTCAGAATCACTTTCCTCTTCCGTGTCACTTGTATTGCTGTCAGACGGAATATAATCAGCATCCGAATCTTTATAAACACACATTACAGCAGCTTCATCATCTTCACCTGAACTATTTTTACATTTATTTTCACTCATTGCATGTATTCTACTACTTCTCCGTTTCATCATTCTCACTGAACTGGAAAATAAACGTGCCAAAGCACCGCGAAGCACATGCCAACACACAAGATCAAATATTGTGAAATACTGATGCATATACCATCTAGCGAGTGAAATCTGAACGAAAGACAATCTGCACTGTTAGTGCTGCTACTTAGTGAAGGTAGTTTGAACTAAGACTTCAATGGCCGTGCTCCAAAAGTTTGCGTTTCATTATCCGACCTTGGTCTGATACTGGAGTAAATGTGTTAATAAAGAATGTGCCATATGCATGTATTTTCATGTGAGGAAAATGGGTGTGGGTGTGGTCGTGCATGTGCTTACAAAAACATTTTTTGCATGAAAAATGAAAATATGATAATGTGCATGCATTATTGCTGCAAGGAAAAATATAAATGTATTTTTGTCAGAGAATAGCGCTTAAGAAATGAATGCTTTATCGGGAAATGAAACTACTTCCTTGGTGTTGCAGCTTTATTTTCAGGAATTATAGTTTTATTTTCTGTGATCATCAATATTTACAACATGCATGAAGCTGTGAAGTTTAATGGGGGAGTATTTTCGTGGTTGATTTGGTAGCAGATTCTATAAATGCTGTGGTTTGGTGCTTGCGGTTCAAGTGCTATTTGCTAACATGCGGCAAACTGTTTTCTACACGTTTGCAATTTCTTACCACTGTGGTTCTGAGTCTGTTATAGAATTTGTTTACTAACTGGTTTTATAGAGATGAAACATTTTGTAAATGCAAACATTTTGTTGTAAATTCTTGCAACCAGTTTGACTGGTACAGCCCTCTACTACTAGCACTGTTTAGTTTGCTTTCCACCACAGATGTGATGGGACGCCAAGTTGGTATTGGTAGTTTTCATGTCTACCATGTTTCTGTATCAAGCCCTCATCAGTGTACTAAAATTGTACATTTTTTAATATGTTTACAAAAATAAAATGCTATAATTTCCCTGGTATTACAAAAAAGATCTGTGTGTTGGTCATATGGGGCTGTGTGGTATATGGTTAAAAGCAATACAAAAATGTTTTTGTAGTTCACAATTGCTATTACATAACAGTTTCTTGCCTATTTGTTCGACTGCAAGCAATAGACAAGAAAAAATGTATCCTATTTCCGCAAATGTGCGAGCGTGTGCGTGCATGCGCATGTGTGCGTCAACAACCTTGCTCGGATATGTTCATCGTCGATTTTCTGGCACATCAAATAAAAAAATTCAAAAACCTGGCAGTTATCGTGATTAGTAAAGGTCCAACTCTAATAACTATGGAATAAAGTTCAATGTATGATTTCAAATGAATGGTTATATAATGTCAAGCAGATAACCAATTAAGATGGGAATGTAAATTATTTACAATTTTTGCAGAAAATGTTTCTTGTTTGAATGCAAATTACTATTCACAGCTATTTGAATTTTTAAATATTTGCAAATCCCTACTTCCCAGACACACTTTTAATAAGAGATTACTTCAGGCATCTGTACGTATAATGTACAAAACCACGCAGGCTTGCCTTTTGTGTCACACCACCATCTTCATACACGCTTCCTCTTCCATTTTCGTGTACAGTTGTCAAACGTGATGTATTTCTTATAGATAAGTCTGAAAGGTGTCAACTGGTACAGTCTGTGCACAAATCCCAGATGTCACATCCACAAGACACTTGAGAAACAATGTACCGTGCATCTTATGATTTCTATTAGCTTCCATGGCCTGCCTCTTAATTCCTTTCATTTCAGTCACTAGCACTTATATTACTGCTATCATTCTTAAAATCTTAAATGTTTCTCATTGCATCATTCTCTGCAACATCTATTTCACATGAGATGCTAATGATTTTAAAACTCTTTGTTATCATAGACATGGGAATCGATTACAATTCTTGAAGTATCCACACACATGCATGCACACACACACACACACACATTCAGAGAGAGAGAGAGAGAGAGAGAGAGAGAGAGAGATGCTGATTTTGGACAGCTATCTTTTGTTGATTCCTGTTTATGGCTCCATTCACTATTAAGACCAAAGACAACAAACATAGATTTAGAATAGTTGTTTGACAACATTGAGAGGTTGCAACATGCTAGTCCTTGTATAATTTCTGAATCACATTTTGCCTCGTGAAGCTGACTTAAGTCTCTGTAATGTGGCCTCCGTAACTTGTCAATATCAACGAGGAGTTTAAATGTAGATATGCCTCTGTCATTCAGCACCACACACATGAAATCCAGTCCTTGACCAGCTCTTCAGACTGAAGTTTTTCTTGCACCTGGACTTTTATTCCTGGGGTGGAGAATTTTCTTTTGTTGAAGTCTTCCATTTGAATAGCACATAGGATAGTAGTTTTCTGCCGTCCTCCATTACACTTAGCATGACTATACAGCCTTGTTTTCGCTCCCATTCCAAGTATTTTTATGGAACAAGTATCAGAACACGAGACAGTTGTTCACTCTGGCTTTTATCTCTCTCTCTCTCTCTCTCTCTCTCTCTCTCTCTCTCTCTCTCT